>CM061531.1:175548162-175620393 GCA_030545055.2 Neoaliturus tenellus | reverse complement strand
CTCGCCCAAAGGCGTACACTCTCTCACTCTTGGTCCCGTGTTCATTCCGCCCGCAGGCCTCTCACTCTCCACACTCTCGAAAGATCGAAATTCTCACTCCGCCCGAAGGCCCCTCCCTCCTCCTCTCCACCCTTCACTCCCTTCTACCCTCCTACCTTTCCTTCCTTACCCTAAGAAAAACAAAAACCTCAACATAAACTCTGTATAAAACAACATAACGCTACCTTCTTGGTCTCTTAACCTAATAACACACTTTTGATTGCACACATTTCTGAAAACCTTATCCTAGAAAACCCAACTCAAAACGCCTTACATTTCTAACAAAACTCATCGATAAAACCATACCGTCTTGTGGCATTTCTTAAACTAATACACGCTTTGTTCTTTGCACACTGTCCAAAAACCCTAACCTAAATAAACCCAAATCAATCGTCTTTTCTTAACCTAATCACACAACTATAATCTAAGCCAACCCTTTCATCAAAACCTTCCCCATCCTTCAGTCAAAGACCGTCCATCACTCTTATTCCCCTCACTCTCTTCCATTCTCCTCCCCCCCATCCGGCCCTCCTTCCACCTCACACCCACTCTCAATACATTCATGTCGTAGTACGACATGAACACCGGCACGTCTTGTCCCTGGCATCATGTCCCGTTGTGCGGAAAGGCTTGTTCGACTCCACACAGTTCACACATCTGTAGGGTTCATTGCAATGCGGCCTCCTATGGAATCCAGCACAAGTGCGGCATCGAGCCTTCTCGCTTGCATTCTGCGGAATTGTGCAGAATATCCCAACAATTGAGACATTGCGGGGACTTCTAAAAATTCCCTACATTTGTAATCTTGCCCATGCGCTGAGACAAACTTTAAATGTCGCAGCTCGTTCCACATGAAACGTGGCATCTTCACTACGATATTCTCATGCCCTTGTACAGGACATCTCATCGGCACTGGTGCCGCGTTATTGCCGCCAGCACCTGCCTTACATTCATGTGTTGGGTTTCGGGGACCATTCTCATAAGTGCCTCCTTTATGTCCAGCAATGGTGCTTCTTTGGGACACCATAAATCACAATGCACCCCGTAAGCACTCTTATTCACCAACCTTACTTGTCTTCCACACTCCAACGTCACTCACACTTTCTGTGTCCTCCACAGTCACATTCTCAATGTCCGGGTCTGCTACCCGCTCCATCCTCTCATTTTCCACTACACATTGTGCGTCTTCACTCACTTTGCGCCGCACCCTCCTCAGCAACTTCGACGCTCTCTTCGACTTTTCCTTTATTTCTCGTATTTCTGCCATCTCAAACTGTTCGCTAACTCTCTTAGCTAGTCTCTTGACCGCTTTCACTAGGCCTTCTGCCTCCTCCAGGTCCCCTAGACCTCCAATCTCACTCTCGTCATTCTTTTCAACCTCTCGTTCCCCACTCTCAGTCACTTCTTCCGCCACATCTCAACCACATCTTCCAGCTCTTTCGGACAGGGCCGCTCAACCACAGTCCCTACGCTTTCCTCGTCGGACTCGAGGTTCACTAGCAATATCTCCTCCTCACTCTCTTCTACACTCTTTTCCGCACCAGCACTCTTCCCCAATCTTCCCAACTCCGCTCGACCCTTCACCACTCCCCACTCTTGTTTCCCGCTCCCGGGCCATGGACATCTCCCTACGGAGCATGTCAAACTCGCTTCTAGCCTCACTGCCAGCTCCAATTCCTCATTGGAAGTCATTTCAGTTCGCACTGGCTCATCGCTGTCCGACTCAGTATAGCCAAATTTTGGCCCCACAGCTTTCCATTTCAATTTCTTGTCAGGCCATCGCTGCACTCACACTCTCTTACTAGTCCTTGTCTTTCACACTCAATCTCTCTCTCTATCAACTGAGTCAATCACTCTTACACTGTTCTAAGTTCGCTATTCAGTCTTTATTCAGCTCTTCGTTCACCTGGAACAAAAGGACACACTCTCATTAGTCAATTTTGCTTGCAACAATACTTCACTGACATTCATTCTCCTTTCATCCACCCACCACCACCTCTCTCTCACTCTCTCACGCCTTAGACTACCTGCCTAGCCTAGGCCCTCTAGGTCCCTACAGACCCTATCCTCTCTCCTCCACTCTCTGCCCACTCTTCCCCCCCATCACAACGTGTCGAGTGTTAGCATCCTCCAACCCCAGGTGCGTGGTGGAACGGACAAGTCCGACACCAGTTCCCTGAGGAAGTCCCTCACGTCCACGTGACGATCGGGCAAGAGGAAGTTCCCAGCGCCACCACGGGGAGGTCCTCGAACTCCGTACAACTGAGTTGTTTCCGAACGGGGCCGGCCGAGGCGGACACCCGCTGGGCAGCCAGACCCGCAAGAACTGCGGTCTCCGAAGAGTGTCTGACTAACCCGCGCCAGTCGAAAAGGACAGTGCAATCTTCGTTAAACGATGAATTAAATCATTCACTTGTTTAATATTGCCTTATTAAATCACTTCTATACTTGATCTGGGTACGCCGTAGCTTATGTCGTGTAAAAAAAAAGAAAAGAAAAAAGAAATTGTCTCAGACTTTTCTTTTTCAGCCCGTAGGCTCTCCAGCTCCCGCTCCACTCTCTATACTTCCCTCACTCTCCCCCTAACGAGTCGCCTGACTTTAGCCGACCTCATCATCGCCACACTCGCCCGAAAGCCACTCACTCTTACCAGCCATATAGCTTTCATTTCGCCCGAAGGCCACTCTCCCACAAGCCACTTAGCTTCATCTTCGCCCGAAGGCTCCTCGCCCGAAGGCCACTCTCTCCCCTCAGCCACTTAGCTTCATCTCCGCCCGAAGGCCACTCTCTCTCACCACCCATACGACTATCATCTCCGCCCGAAGGCTCCCCGCCCGAAGGCCACTCACTCTCATTAACCACAAGGCAATCATCTCCGTCCGAAGGCTCCTCGCCCGAAGGCTACTCTCACTCACCAGCCATGCGGCTATCATCTCCCGCGCTATCCCGACACCACCCGACCACTACGAAGTCCGACCGCAATCTTGAGCACACTCATCGCTGAGTGCGGGCAAGCCCAACCCATAGTACCAGTACCTTATTAACTACATCCTGGTGTGTAGCCCCACCCCGTGGGGCAGTTCTCATTGTATGCCGTCATTATAGCCACACTTACTTACATCCCATGAGCAGTGATGTCGCATCATCGCTGACGCTCGTATTCGAGATGTGCTCCCATGGAAACGTACATCATATTGCCTTTGTTGACCTATCGCCCTAAGTGAGGTTTCTGTCCGCACTGAGCAGGTCAGGCTTTGTGTCCCAGAAGGATCATGTCATGCCCTTTCCTCGGCACCTTAGGAAAACAAGGTCTTATTGGCTCTCGCCCTTACTGTCCCCTCCCGAGCCCCACCCAAAAGCGGAGCATGGTGTAGGAACAGGCGATTACCCAACAGGGTCCCTGAATAGATCCAAAAGCTGCAATGCCGCCCAGCGTCCCGAAGGTCACCGACCAGCACATCGCGTGCTTCCTGATTGACAGAGCAGTACAGCAAGACATGCTCAACTGTATCTATCTCGCCGCAGGGGGCCAGACACATCGGTGATTGCACAAGTGCTAAACTGTGAGCTTGGCCTGGAAATTACCATGCCTCCACTCTCTCCGCCATTTGCACTTCAATTCTTCACACTCTCAGTCTTGGTCCGAGTTCATCTCCGCCCGAAGGCCACCGCCCGAAGGCTCACCACACTCTCAACTCTCTCTCCTCCGCCGAAGGCCCTTGCCCGAAGGCATCACCTCCCTCTCAATCAGAAACAATGTCTTCTCCGCCCGAAGGCTCCTAGCCCGAAGGCCTCCACTCTCTCCGCCATTTGCCATTTCTTTTACATTCTTCATACTTTCAATCTTGGTCCGTGTTCATCTCTGCCCGAAAGGCCTCCTCGCCGAAGGCCTCCACTCTCTCCGCCATTTGCACTTCAATTCTTCACACTCTCAGACTTGGTCCGTGTTCATCTCCGCCGAAGGCTCCCTACACTCTCACTCTCTCTCCTCCGCCCGAAGGCTTCTCGCTCTCTCACTCTCTAATGGTCTAGATTCTCACTCCGCCCGAAGGCCCTCCCTCCTCCTCTCCATCCTTCCCTCCCGTCAACCCTCCTACCTTACCCTTCCTTACCCTAAAATTTAATAACTCAAACAAATAAAACTTTCTGTTCAAACTCAACAAAATGTTACCTTCTTTGGCTTACTTAACCTAAAAAACACACTTTGATCTTTTATTGCACACAGTTGGAAAACCTTAGCCTAACTAAACCCAAATCAAAAACATCTTCTTCTTATCGAACTGAACTCAACAATAAAACCCCCGTCGCAGCAGACCTGCGTACTCAGCGAATTTCCAATGGAATTTGGTATATTTTCTATTTCCCCATAAAATCCATAGGGATGAGAGTATGTAGGTTTGCTGCCATATGGGTTTTGTTGGTAAAAATAAGTAAACCCTACCTAGTGATTGTACGTAGCAAATTTTATAAGGCTATGGTATTCTTTTTATTGTCCCATAAACCCTATAGGAGTGAGTACGTAGGTTTGCCGCCTTATGGGTTTTCTAAGCAAATATAAAGTTAAACGCTTCCTAATGAATGTACATACCAAATTTTATCAAGATATGTCAATAAATAAGCAAGATAGAAGGTTTTGTTGATTTCCCATAAGAATAACATGGAAACCATACTTTTTGGATTTTCTCCATAACCATTTAAGCTACGTAAAAAATTCCAAATACTAGATTGTTTGTTTTTTTAAGCTCTTTTAAATGGTTTAAACTTTCTCACTCTCTCACTCTCTGAAGGTCTACATTCTCACTCCGCCCCGAGGCCCTCCTCACTCCTCTCCACCCTTCCCTCCCGTCATCCCTCCTACCTTTCCCTTCCCTTACCCTAATCAAACACATCAAATCCGTTCTTATCCTACAAAAGAAACAACTCAAAATAACTTTGACTTCTAGACAAAACAAAATAACCTTCTGGTTTTAACTTATCACTAATTAACAACACAACTTTACTCTATTAGAACACAAAATTCACTCTTCAGTTTTTACTTATCCTACTTAACTAAAACCAGTCAAACGACCGTCCTTCTCTCTTATTGAAACACAAATTCACTCTTTCAAACAAAATAAATTAGCCTTGCTTAATTAAAACCAGTCAAAGACCGTCTCTTCGCACAACACTCTCTTCCTCTTAATACATCATCTCATAAAATTTCAGGAAAACCGGGCAGTTTTTGTCGCGGGCATCATGCCCCGTTACCCTAAATGGACGATTGTCCTCGACACAATTAATGCATCTCAATGGCTCATTGCATTTCTTATTGCGATGAAAGCCGGCACAAGTCCGGCATCTTGCCTCTCTTTTACACTCTTGCGAATCATGTAAGTAGCCCCAGCAGTTAAGGCACTGCGGGACCTCCATGAACTCACGTATCTGATAATTTTGGCCGTGAGCTGAGAGAAACTTCAAATGCCGAATCTCCAGCCAGATAAACCTTGGCATCTGTATCACAAAATTCTCGCACCCCTTCTCGGGACATCTCATGGGCACCGGATACCGGGTGATTGAGGCCATCACATCCTTCACCTTCATACTCTTAGTCTCAGGCACAAGCCTCATTATCTCTTCTTTTATATCTACCAGTGGGACCCCTTTGGGCACCCCATAGATCACTATACGCCCGAATGCACTCTTGTTGATCAATCTCATAGTCATTTCACCTCCCGCTTTGCTCTCTATCACTCTTTCTTTTACTGGTTCCACGAACTCCAGCCTCTCATTAGCCTCTACACAATCAGACTCTTCCGTCGTCTTCCGCCTCACTCTTCTTAGGAGTTTAGAAACTCTCTTCGCTTTCTCTCGGATGACCCTGATTTCATCCCTAGGACATTCCTGTCCTACTCTTTTCGCAAGAACCTTTACGTCTCGCAAGAGGTCTTCCATTTCATCAAGGTCCTCAATCCCTCCTCTCATTTTCTCAACACTCTCTGTCTTGTCTCCATCATCTCCAGCACTCTCATCTCCTCGTTCTACAGCCTCAACACTCTCTACGTCTGCGACCACAGACTCCGCCTTCTCCGGCTCGAACCCTCCACAAGCTCCCAGATTTTCGCTCCGACAGGGCCGCTCAACCACCGTCGCAATACTTTCGTCATCTGAGGCGAGATTTACGACTAAAATCTCCTCATCATCACTCAACGACACTCTTTCGGACTTTACCTTCACTTTCCTCGCACACTCATTTTTTCGCTCCTTTTCGAGAGCCATCTGCCTACGCAGAAGATCGAACTCTGTTTCCAGTCTGATTGCCAGAGCTAACTCATCATCAGAGTCCATCTGGCCAGGGACAGTTTCGTCATCAGATTCTGTACACCCAAATCGGGGTCCCAAACCCGTCCACTTTAATTTCTTGTCTTCCATACTCTTTACACTCTCGTTTACTTTCTGAACTTAATCGCCTTCTCTTCTCACACTCTTTTACACTCTCAGTTCTCGATTTTAAATTCTCAGAGTCTTACAGAACCTGTAACAAAACACTCTCATTAGTCAGTCATCTCTTGCAACAATACTTTACTGACATTCACTATTCTTTCATTCACCCACCACCACCTCTCTCTCACTCTCTCACGCCTTAGACTACCTGCCTAGCCTAGGCCTTTTAAGTCCCTACTTTCCCTATTCTCCATCCTCCGCGGCCAATCTTTCCCCCCTTTCACAAACGTGTCGAGCGTTAGCATCCTCCAACCCCAGGTTCGTGGCACGGACAAGTCCGGTACCAGTTCCCTAAGGAAGTCCCTCACGTCCACGTGACGATCAGGCAAGAGGAAGTTCCCGGCGTCACCACGGGGAGGTCCTCGACTCCGTACAACTGAGTTGTTTCCGAACGGGGTCGGTTGTGGCCCTCATGCTTGATTCGTCCAGTACCACCACGTAGGGGTACGTCCCCCCAATCCCTAGAGAGAGGAGGGCCGGAGCCAAGGCTTACAGAGAGCCGCCGAACACCCGTTGGGTAGCCAGACCCGCAAGAACTGCGGTCTCCGAAGAGTGTCATAGCCACCCCCGACTAGTCTAAAAGGACAGGTAATGGGGCCGAAGCCCAAGAGAACCCGGGAGCCCCCCGTATTTACGGTAAAGACCCCCTTGCCACCACCCCCCGACTGGAGGCTCGCCACTTGGGGTCGCCCATTCAGCCGGGACTCCCCCGATGCCCATATTCATCTCTGCCATGTTCCGAAATTATCACACCCACATCAATCTCTTCATTTGGGTGAAAAGTTATGGGCACCAGAGCTATCACCTGTCCTCCTCCCCCATTTCGGGATCATAGGAATTTTCTGAAACCGGCCATAGGCCTCATTTCTCCTCTAAAAACTGCTCTTGTTTGCCCGAAGGCCTTACTCACTCTTGGGTCTCATAGACCTCCACTTTCTCCGCCATTTTGCACTTCCAAATCCTCACACTCTCAATCTTGGTCCGTGTTCATCTCCGCCCGAAGGCCCTAGCCCGAAGGCATCACCTCACTCTCCATCAGAACAATGTCTTCTCCGCCCGAAGGCTCCTTGCCCGAAGGCCCCCACTCTCTCCGCCATTTGCCATTCTTTATATTCTTCGCACTTACAATCTTGGTCCGAGTTCATCTCCGCCCGAAGGCCCTTGCCCGAAGGCATCCCTCACTCTCAATCAGAAACATGTCTTCTCCGCCCGAAGGAATCCACTCTCTCCGCCATATGCACCTCCAATCCTTCACACTCTCAATCTTGGTCCGAATTCATCTCCGCCCGAAGGCCCTTGCCCGAAGGCATCACATCACTCTCCATCAGAACCATGTCTTCTCCGCCCGAAGGCTCCTTGCCCGAAGGCCCCCAACTCTCTTCGCCATTTACACTTCAATTCTATGCACTCTCATTCTTGGTCCGTGTTCATCTCCGCCCGAAGGCCCTTTGCTCGAAGGCTCCATCACTCTCACAATATTATCTCCCGCCCGAGGGCTTTGCACTCTCGGCCCGAAGGCCCTCTTCTCCGCCCGGAGGCACCCAGCTCAAGGCTCCACCACACTCTCAATTTCTCTTCTCGCCCAAGGGCTCTCCACTCCTTCACTCTTAGAATGTTCCAATTCTCACTCCGCCCGAAGGCCCTCCCTCCTCCTCTTCACCCTTCACTCCCGTCTTCCTCCTACTTATTCCCTCCCTTCCCCTAATAAAACACTCAAACAATAAACTTCTGAAAACCAAAACATTTAACTTCGTCAAAATGTCTCTTAACCTAACTACTTCAAACGAAAACAAAACCGCCTCTTCTGGCAAAAAAAAAACTTGACTTTACCTTAACTTAACCATAAAACTACCACTCAGTCTTTTCTTAACCTAACTCAATCTAAATCCCTTAGCAATATACCAGTCATAGACCGTCCTCCTCCTTCCCCAACACACACTCTCCCCCTTCCTCAGTCATCGACCGTCTTTCCCCACTTCTCACACTCTCAATCTGCTTCTCATTCACTCTTTAGTTCTCGCTGTCGTAATGCTCCTTAAATATCGGACAACTAGTGTCTCTGGCATCGTGCCTCGTTTCTTCCCTATGTTTCTTGGCCTCCACGCAGTTTACACATCTTAGGGGCTCATAGCATCTTTCTCGCCGATGGAAGCCCGCGCAATATCTGCATCGGGCTTCCCTCCAGCATTCCCTTGAGTGGTGCAAGAACCCCCAACAGTTCAGGCATTGTTCTGCCTGGTAGAACTCCCTGATTCTCAGATCAAGTCCGTTTATCTTCACTGTTTCCCTCGTCTTTAGTGAGTTCCACATAAAGCGGGGGTCCCTCACAACAAAGTTTTCCCTGCCCCTTTCCGGGCATCTCATAGGGTTCCGCTCTCTTCTTACGCACAACACCACCTCCTCTCGCTTCATTTGTCTTGTCTCCGGCACCATTGCCGCGAGGTCCTCAGCCACATTACTCATGCTGAGACCCACCGGGACCCCGTACAGAACCAGATATCCGAAAACTCTCCTTCTCTCTTTCTCCTTGTTCTGCTCCTTTTCACTCTCTGCACTCTCATCCGGCACCTTCTCTTCCACACTCCCATCTGGTTCCACGGCATTGTCCTTCCCACTCTCCACATTCTCCACACTCTCTAGTTTCCTTTTAACTCGTCGCAATAACTTAGACACTCTTTTGGCCTTCACCCTTATCTCTCGTGCCTCATCGAATTCTCCTCTTTTTGCTAAATCTTTAACATCTGAGATGAGGGAGGCCATCTCGTGCACCTCTCCCCAACTCGACAAAACTCCTTCTTCACCTTCTCCAGCACTCTCTTGGCCCTGGTTCTCCACCAACGCACCAGCACCCTCATTTTCAAATGTCACAACCAAGTCATCTTGGACCTGGTTCTCCACCGCCGCACCAACACTCTCATTTCCGACCGTCACAACCAGATCGTCCTTGGTTTTCTTGACCATTCTTTCATCTCCACCACACTCCTGTACATCTCTCTCCACCACCGTACACACGCTCATATTATCGTCTGACGTTAAGTCTACAAGAAGGACCTCTTCTTCCCCAGCACTCTCATCCTCCGGCTCCTTTTTCACTCTTCTGGCACTCGGCCTGCTCGACCCCTCTCGAGCCCTCAACATCTCCCTCCGGAGAATGTCGAATTCACTTTCAATTCTTATGGCCAACTCAAGTTCTTCATCGGAATTCATTTCCCTTACTGGGTCGTCACTATCTGATTCAGTGACGCCAAGTGTCTGGCCCACTGATTTCCAATGTAACTTCTTGTTACTCATTTCTTTCTTGTCTTCTCACAGAACCACACTCTTCTTCACTCACTTTTAGTCTTCACTCACACTCTCCTCTTTATTCCTCAAAGTTCTCAGTAATTATGACCTGTAACAAAACACTCTCATTAGTCAGCCATCACTTGCAACAGTACTTTACTGACATTCAATCTTCTTTCATTCACCCACCACCACCTCTCTCTTACTCTCTCACGCCTTAGACTACCTGCCTAGCCTAGGCCTTCTAGGTCTCTACTGACCCTATCCTCACTCCTCCGCGCCCACTCTTTCCCACCATTCACAAACGTGTCGAGCGTTAGCATCCTCCAACCCCAGGTGCGTGGAGCGGACAAGTCCGACACCAGTTCCCTGAGGAAGTCCCTCACGTCCACGTGACGATCAGGCAAGAGGAAGTTCCCGGCGTCACCACGGAGACGTCCTCGACTCCGTACAACTGAGTTGTTTCCGAACGGGGTCGGTTGTGGCCCTCATGCTTGATTCGTCCAGTACCACCACGTAGGGGTACGTCCCCCCAATCCCTAGAGAGAGGAGGGCCGGAGCCAAGGCTTACAGAGAGCCGCCGAACACGCGTTGGGTAGCCAGACCCGCAAGAACTGCGGTCTCCGAAGAGTGTCATAGCTACCCCCGCCTGTGTCTAAAAGGACAGGTAATGGGGCCGAAGCCCAAGAACACCCGGGAGCCCCCCCGTAATACGGTTGGGACCCCCTTGCCACCACCCCCCGACTGCAGGCTCGCCTCGTAAGGGTCGCCCATTCAGTCGGGTCGTTCGTGACAGCTCCATGGATATTCACACCTCAATCCTTTCTTATCCGCCCAAACTGGGCCCGGATTATTTAGCTTGTCACACTTATACCTGTCCCCCTCACCCGAAGGATCATTGGGATACTCCTTACTCCACTTCTCATCACATTCTTGTTGCCAGTTCCTCTCTCCACCGCCTTTCGGCAATATGCTACACCTTTGTTCATTCAATCACAATTGTTGTGACTATCACCGCCCGTAGGCTCTCTCCACTCACCTTTCGGACACCGCCACCTCTTGCGGTCCCGTCCTTTTTCTCAACATCATTATTTGCCAGCCACACATTACCGTGGCTATCACCGCCCGAGGGCACTTTACTCCACTTTCGGACACCGCCACCTCTTGCGGCCCCGTCCTTCGATTCTCATATTCATTTTATCTTCCAGCCACCACACCTGTGGCTATCACCGCCCGTAGGCACTCAAAACTCACACATTTGGGACATCACCACACAGTGGCTCCGTTCCTTTGATATCTCCTTCAGGCAAGATCTTTGCATTTTTATCATCTCAGTATATTTTCTGTCCGAGAGGCCACTTTCAACCCTTGTTTTGTGTTTCGTGTGTCTTTATTTCACTTAGCCCGGAGGCTTCCTTTCTCCACTCCTCAGTCCACCGCCCGAAGGCTTACCCTCTCCACGCCACTCCCAAATCACTCCATCATCAGCTTAACCACATCACATCTCAACGCCCGAGGCCCCCCCCCCCCCCGCCCATTCAAAACGATCATAACATAACTTAATCTCCCCAGAGTTAACTAAAATTACCTGAACTTTCAAATCAAAACAAACAATAATTTCCCACTCTTTACTATTGATCTATAATTCGCCTAACCTAAGTTGAAAAATTTCCCTATATCTATCCACACTCAAAAACAAACAAAACTTAAACGCCTTCTGGCTTAAAAACACCCACCATCTCCACACTCTACCTATACCTATAAAACACACACTTAACCTAAAACCGCAAAAGAAAGCTCACCACTCCGGTTAAATCAAAACGAAACTTTTTCTTTACTTAACCTATTCACTCCCACTATCTAAACACTCTCAAAAACCCTTAACCTATCACTACAAACTACAAAACTACAAAACTACTCCGACTCCTCAATCACTCTCGCTCTCGCTGGTATACCTCACCACCTCCTCTCTCTCGTGGTCCGAGGGCACACTACCGGTATGACTACCGGAGTGATACCACTCGAACCATCGATATCCACCCCCCGGAATGCTTGTCGGAGTAGTCCTCCTATTTGCCTCCACATCCCGATCACCTCTCCGCAACACGACCCCACCTTGACTCAACCGCTCCACCCTCCCAAGCTCCTCCTCTTCCGACTCCACTTCTTCAACATCGGAACTCTCCGAACTAGTTCCCTCGTCGTCTCCACTCTCGCTACTACTACTTTCCGCATCAGCCTTCTACCCATCGTCTTCTTCCTCCTCCACCCTCACCACCATAAATTCTCTCTCTGGCATCCGTCCTATCTCACAAAATCACCACAATACACTACTACTGGCCAACCAAGTACCTTCGATTTCCACTCACGTCCAACCAGCCACTCCTGGTTCTCTCCTCTCCAGCTCCTTCCAGACTTCCAAGATTCCAAAGAAGAACTTGCCTCCTCCACTTCTCAGCTTCAGCACTCAGTCTTCACTTCTCAGTCCACTCTCGACTTGGTTGCCAGTCATCCTCTTCTCTCCACTCTCAGTTTTCCCACGTCTTCCTCACCACATCACAACATCTTATTCTCCACACTCTCTTTACTTATTCCCCATTATACATCTCTTCGTATATCTTACAAAATACCGGACAACCCACATCTCTTGCATCGTGCCCCGTCACTCTCATCGGCTTCATCTGCTCAACGCAGTTCACACATCTCTTAGGCTCCCCACACACTCTCTTCCTATGGAAACCCGCACACCGCCTGCACCTTGGCTCCCTTACACACTCATTGGAATTGTGAAGGAACCCCCAGCAATTAATGCATTGAGGGACCTCATAGAATTCCCGCATCCAATAGTCACTCCCAGCCACAGAAATAAACGCAAACTTTCTCAATTCTCTCCACATAAATCTCGGCACTCTCACCACCAAATTCTCTTTTCCTTTCTCAGGGCACTTAATCTTCAGCCCCAACCTTCTCACACTTCTCAACACTTCTCTTATAGGCAGGTATTTCGTTGCCGGCACTAGGCGAACGAACTCCTCTGCTATATCTTGCATGGACGCCCCCTTCGGGACCCCATAGATCACTAAGCACCCAAAGGGTGTCCTGTTCACCAACGCACGTTCCTCTCTTGCCTCCACTTCTCCATCCACAACTTCCGGCCTGCTTTCTTCGACCGGTACCTCTACTTCCATTTCATCATCCTTCTTCTCCTAGACTCTCACATTCTCCTCTTTGTCATCCAAGTGCCTCAGCACTTTTCTCAATGTCTTCCCCACAACTCTCAAATTCTCACATATGCCTTTAGCATCATCATTTCCCAACTCATTCTCCACTCTCTTGGCCAACGCCTTCGTACCTTTCACCAGCGTCGCCACTTCTCTTAGACCAGTCCATTCATTCCATTCCTCCACTTCTCCTCCATCGCCCACCGGCACTCCCTGGTCACCATCATCTGACCGTCCACCACCTCTACCTTTCTAGGTTCGTTCTCCACTCTCCTCTATTCTCTCACAGTTTCATCCACTTTCTGTGCGCCCACGCGCTCTCTGGTCACCATCATCTGACCATCTACCACCTCTACCTTTCTTGGTTCATTCTCCACTCTCCTCTCTTCTCTCACACTCTCGTCCACTGTCATTTCTTCCTCTACTTCCTCGTTCTTTCGCAGGTCTCCCTCCTGCAACATCTCCACTCTCAGCCTATCAAAGGCGTCTTCCAGGCTCAAACCCAACTCGTACTCTTCCTCGCACGACAACTCGAGCTCGTAAGAGTCCATTCTCTTCACTTCTCACTTCAGAATTTCACCTTGTCTCTTTATTGATTTCGCACTCGCACTTCTTCACTTCTCTAACTGCTTTATTCACCACCACTTGCCAAGCGTAGCTCAGTCACAGATCACCTGAAACACAAGCCACAATTAGCAACAATTCTCCACACTCACCGAATTTTCACTCGCCTTCCATCACCATCCACACACCACTCACTCCTTAGCCTAGCCTGCCTAGCCTAGGCCCACTCTAGTCCCTACTTCCCTACCACTCCCTAACCACACAAACGTGTCGAGCGTTAGCATCCTCCAACCCCAGGTGCGTGGAGCGGACAAGTCCGACACCAGTTCCCTGGGGAAGTCCCTCACGTCCACATGACGATCAGGCAAGAGGAAGTTCCCAGCGCCACCACGGGGAGGTCCTCGACTCCGTACAACTGAGTTGTTTCCGAACGGGGTCGGTTGTGGCCCTCATGCTTGATTCGTCTAGCACCACCGCGTAGGGGTACGTCCCCCCAATCCCTAGAGAGAGGAGGGCCGGAGCCAAGGCTTACAGAGAGCCGCCGAACACCCGTTGGGTAGCCAGACCCGCAAGAACTGCGGTCTCCGAAGAGTGTCATAGCTACCCCCGCCCTATGCTAGTCGAAAAGGTCAGGTAATGGGGCCGAAGCCCAAGAACACCCGGGAGCCTCCCGTATTACGGTTGGGACCCCCCTTTCCACCACCCCTCGACTGGAGGCTCGCCACTTGGGGTCGCCCATTCAGCCGAGTCGTTCGTGACAGCACAAAGGATTTACACACCTCCATCCTTTCTGATCCGCCCATCGGGCCCGGATTTCGTTGCTTGTCACACTTATACCTGTCCCCCTCACCCGAAGGATCATTGGGATACTTCTTTCTCACTCATATGTCATTTCCACCACTCTCTGTAACCACTCTCATATCTCTCATCACACTATTTCAATTCCATCTTTCACTCTCGATTTCACCCTCATTATTCTCTTTCTCGTATGCGAGCTTCACTTTCCAACTTCTCCTTCTCCCTACACACTCTCACCGCCACTTTCTGGAAAAGGGCCCACAACACTCCATCTCTTCTCATGTCCTCCTTCCTCATTCTCAAGCCCACTCCCGCCACCAACTCTCTCAGACCCGCCCTCAGAGGTTCGAATCTTTCACACTCAAATACCACATGTTCCATCGTCTCCAGCTCACCACACTCACATTCCGCCGACTCCACCAAGTCAAACTCTCGTAACTTTGCCTCGTAACTCTCGTAACTCTTGTAACTTGTGGCCCTCATGCTTGATTTGTCTAGCACCACCACGTAGGGGTACGTCCCCCCAATCCATAGAGAGAGGGGGGCCGGAGCCAAGGCTTACAGAGAGCCGCCAAACACCCGTTGGGTAGCCAGACCCGCAAGAACTGCGGTCTCCGAAGAGTGTCATAGCTACCCCCGCCTGTCTAAAAGGACATTTCTGCGTCGTCGTTGGGTCCAAATTCCAAGACCGAGGTCAAGGATTGGGTCCCCCTCATAAAGACGCCAGATACCTACCTTTCGGCATACTCCGGCGGTCTGTTAATAGGGACCCTCCTTACCCGAACAAGCCGGTGACAAAGCCCCCGGTTGAACGGTGACAGGAAGCCCCCCAGACGGGGAACTTATGGAACCCCAGGCAGGAACCACCAGAAGTCCCAAATCACATTAAGGCGGATTAGACCCCCACAAAACCTGGAATTCACCAAGCCTGTGGTACTCAACCGGCGATGAACCGAGATTCACCAGCCGCTGTGAGTGGCAGTGCAGCACTATCCTTGCTACTACTCAACTATCGTCTGTGAGCAACGCCCCCAGATAAGGCTGGAGGGCCCCCCACAACCAAAGCTGTGTGCCGAGCATACCGACAACCTCTGTCCCCTCGAATCCAACCCAATATCCGGACTGACCGAAGCCAGGGGCTTGAACCGGAACCCGAGGTACCCATTTTAAGTTTTACTTGGGACATGGGTGGTTCCCAAGCGGCTTTACTAGTTCTCTGGAAACCCGCACGCCAAAGACGCCGGCTACACTGCAACCGCACCCGAAGGCACGGAAGCCCCAGATCCCCGAAAACCTGACTCATTTTCCCCGAGGGGCTGGAGTGAGACACCCAGTAAGCGCGCGATTGGCACAAGGCCACCTCCGCCAGGGCTCGGTACAGCCGAAGCTGACCTCCTTCAGTAAATAAAGAGAAACACGCCCGTTCGCCCACCTCGGTACTTTGAGATGGTATAGGGTAGTGAGTTCCCAGTTCTAAGGGTGACATGCCCTGAAGTAAAGCATGCCCCCCTTCGTCTGTTTGGTCATGACAACCGCCACAGTTACGCTAGTCAAGGCTCGACTCCGTCTCCGTTCCTGAGAGACTTTGTCTACTCCACTGCAACTTCTGGAGGCCACATCCGTTCCCCAGTTCAGGACTGGGATTGGGTAGTGGGATCTCACAGTTTTAAGGGTAGCACGCCTTGGAGTTTCACCCTTCAGGGGGCAACGTGCTACCCGAGCTTATGGGGATGGCCCCGAAGGACCTACTTCAATGTTAAAGGGGGCTGCGCCCGTTGACCCAGACCGGAGGGCCTAGTATTGGGTAGCAGACACCCCAGTTCTAGGGGTAACACGCCTTGAAGTACAACGTGAACCCGCTGTCTAAAAGGACAGGTAATGGGGCCGAAGCCCAAGAGAACCCGGGAGCCCCCCGTATTTACGGTGAGGAAACCCTTGCCACCACCCCCCGACTGGAGGCTCGCCACGTAGGGTCGCCCATTCAGCCGGGACTCCCCCGATGCCCATACATATCTCTGCCTTGTTCCGAAATCATCACACCCTCTTTAACCTCTTCATGTGGGTGGGAAATTATGGGCACCAGAGCTATCACCTGTCCTCCTCCCCCATTTCGGGATCTTAGGAATTTCACAAAACCCGGCCATCGGCCGTATTTCTTCTCTCATAACTCCTCTTGTTTGCCTAAAAGGCCTTTCTCAATCTTGGGTCACATTGACCTCAACTCCTTCACCACTTTGCGTTTCAAATCTTCGCACTCTCAACACTTTGGTCCGTGTTCGTCTCTGCCCGAAGGCCCCAGCCCGAAGGCATCATTCATTCTTCATCAGAACTCTCATCTTCCCCGCCCGAAGGCCCTTGCCCAAAGGCATCCATCACTCTCATCAATCCAAAGAACTTATCTTCACAACCCAAAGGCATCAAGCCCGAAGGCCTCCACTCTCTCCGCCATACGCCAATTCTGTACTTACTCCCTACTCTCAGTCTTGGTCCGAGTTCATCTCCGCCCGAAGGCCCCGCCAGATGGCTCACCTCTCTCTTAGTTCGTTTTCTCTCCTCCTCCCGTAGGCCCTCGCCCGCAGGCTCACCACTCTCTCCATATCCTCACACTCTCTTTCTTGATCCGTGTTCATCCCCGCCCGAAGACCCCGCCCGAAGGCTCATCACTCTCTCCATATCCTCACACTCTCATTCTTAGTCCGTGTTCATCTCCACCCGAAGGCCCCGCCCGTAGGCTCACCACTCCCCAAAAATACCCACACTCTCATTCTTGGTCCGTGTTCCTCTCCGCCCGAAGGCCCCGCCCGAAGGCTCACCACTCTCTCCATATCCTCACACTCTCATTCTTAGTCCGTGTTCTTCTCCGCCCGAAGGCCCCGCCCGTAGGCTCACCACTCTCTCCAAATCCTCACACTCTCATTCTTGGTCCGTGTACATCTCCGCCCGAAGGCCCCGCCCGTAGGCTCACCACTCTCTCCAAATCCTCACACTCTCATTCTTGGTCCGTGTTCATCTCCGCCCGAAGGCCCCGCCCGTAGACTCACCACTCTCTCCAAATCCACACACTCTCATTCTTGGTCCGTGTTCATCACCGCCCGAAGGCCCCGCCCGAATGCTCTCCACTCTCTCAGCACTCCGCCCAAAGGCTCCTCACTCTCATTCCAAAGAACATGTCCTCTCCGCCCGAAGGCCCCGCCCGAAGGCTCACCACTCTCTCCATCCTCACACTCTCATTCTTAGTCCGAGTACATCTCCGCCCGTAGGCCTCCTCGCCCGAAGGCACCACCACACTCTCAGATCTTGGTCCGTGTTCATCCCGCCCGAAGGCCTCCTTGCCCGAAGGCACCACCACTCTCTCAGCCTCTCTCCTCCGCCCAAGGGCTTCTCACTCCATCACTCTCTAGTGTTCAAAATTCTCACTCCGCCCGAAGGCCCTCCCTCCTCCTCTCCACCCTTCCCTCCCGTCTTCCCTCCTACATTTCCCATCCCTTACCCTAATCAAACACAACAACTGTTCTTATCCTACGAAAATAACAAACTCAAACCCAAATAAACTTTGACTTCTAACAGAAACAATAAAACCTCCTGGTTGAACTTAACACTTAATAACAACTCAAATTGCACTCTTAAATAAAAAACCAAACCCAGATTAACACTTAAACCTACTTATCTTAAATAAACCAGTCAACGACCGTCCATCCCCTTAGCGAATCTCACAAAGCACTCTCTCGCACAGAATAATTAGTCTTGCCCAAGCATCAGCAGTTCATAGGTCTTCTCTACTCCATTAATCCAATCACTCTCTTTCTTATCACTCTCTTTTGCAGTCAAAGACCGTCCCTCCATTCATCACTCTCTCTCTCTTAATGCAACATTTCATAATATTTGATAAAAACTGGACAGTTTTTATCACGAGCGTCATGTCCGGTTGTCCTGAATGCCCGATTGTCTTCCACACAGTTGATACATCTTAATGGTTCTTTACAGTGCTTGTTTCTGTGAAACCCGGCACAAGTCCGGCATCTCGCCTCGCGCTTGCATTCTTGGGACTCATGAAGGTATCCCCAGCAGTTCAAACACTGCGGGACCTCCATGAATTCTCTTATTTGGTAGTCCTGGCCATGAGCCGTGAGGAACTTCAGATGCCTGATTTCTCGCCAGATAAATCTGGGCATTTGTATCACGAAATTTTCACATCCTTTTTCAGGACATCTCATATTCACTGTGTAGCGAGTGATCGATGCCATTACATCTCTCACTTTCATACTTTTTGTTTCGGGCACTAGCCTCATAATCTCTTCTTTTATGTCATCCAATGGGGCCCCTCTGGGCACCCCATATATCACAATCCGCCCGAAGGCACTTTTATTGACCAGTCTCACGGTCATCGCCCCGTCCGCCTTACTCTCAATCACTCTTTTCTCTTGCACAGGTTCCATTAACTCCAACCTTTCGTTGGCTACAACACACTCTGATTCTTCGGACGTCTTTCTCCTCACCCTTCTGAGGAGTTTTGAGACTCTTTTTGTCTTCTCTCTGATGACTCTTATTTCGTCTCTGGGACATTCTCGTCCCACTTTCTTTGCTAGATCTTTTACATCTCTTAAGAGATCTTCCATCTCGTCAAGGTCATCCGTCCCTCTCGTACTCTCAGCACACTCTGTATTTTCTCCTCCGCCTCCAACACTCTCTACTCCTTCATCCAGAACCTCCGCACTCTCAGCCTCTTCAACCACAGACTCCGTATCCGCCGGTACGATCCCTCCGCAAGCTCCTTGTTCCTCTCTCTGACAGGGCCGCTCAACCACTGTCTCTACGCTCTCATCGTCTGATGCGAGGTTGACAACTAAGATCTCCTCGTCATCACTTGACAGCACTTTCTCGGATTTCACCTTCACTTGTCTCTTACTCTCACTTCTACGCTCCATTTCAAGGGACATCTGTTTTCTTAGGAGATCGAATTCCGATTCCAGTCTTATCGCTAGTGCCAACTCGTCATCCGAGTCCATTTGGCACGGGACAGTGTCCTCATCGGATTCATTGCTCCCAAATCTGGGTCCAAGACCCGTCCACTTCAATCTCTTATCCGCCATATCAACACTCTCGTTTGCTTTGCACTTAACCACCTCCTCACTTCACACTCTTTAACACTCTCGTTTGCTATTGCACCCGATCACCTTCTCTTCACACTCTCTTGAACTCTCTCAATTCTCGACTCTCAGTTCAATTTCTCAGACTCTGTACAGAACCTGTAACAGAACACTCCCATTAGTCAGCCATCACTTGCAACAGTACTATACTGACATTCACTCTCCTTTCATCCACCCACCACCACCTCTCTCACACTCTCTCACGCCTTAGACTACCTGCCTAGCCTAGGCCCACTAGGTCCCTACCGACCCTACTCTCGCTCCACCTCGCCCACTCTTTCCCCCCCAATCACAAACGTGTCGAGTGTTAGCATCCTCCAACCCCAGGTGCGTGGTGGAGCGGACAAGTCCGACACCAGTTCCCTGAGGAAGTCCCTCACGTCCACGTGACGATCGGGCAAGAGGAAGTTCCCAGCGCCACCACGGGGACGTCCTCGAACTCCGTACAACTGAGTTGTTTCCGAACGGGGCCGGCTGACGCCGGACACCCGCTGGGTAGCCAGACCCGCAAGAACTGCGGTCTCCGAAGAGTGTCATGACTAACCCGCGCCTGTCTAAAAGGACAGGTAATGGGGCCGAAGCCCAAGAACACCCGGGAGCCCCCCCGTATTACGGTTGGGACCCCCTTGCCACCACCCCCCGACTGCAGGGTCGCCTCGGAAGGGTCGCCCATTCAGCCGGGTCGTTCGTGACAACTCGTAGGATTCACACAACCAATCCTTACGCAACCACCCATTCTGGGTCCGGTTTGCCGATTCTGTCACTCTTATACCTGTCCCCCTCACCCGAAGGATCACTGGGATACTCATTCTGAGTACAGTCAATCGTACTGACCTTTGCCAGTTCATTTCTCCACCGCCCATTCGGCATTTTACTCCACTTTTGGCACTGGCCTTGCACCAGTTCATTACTCCACCGCCTTTTCGGCATTTTCTCCACTTTAGGCACTGACCTTGTGCCAGTTTACTCTCCACCGCCTCTCGGCACTTTACTCCACTTTGGTTTTCTGATTTTCAGTCACCTTCTGTGACTACCCCCGCCCGAAGGCTCTCTTTGTATTCTCACATTTAAATTCTTCCGCCACTCACTTCCTTGTCCATCACATCACCATCTGCACACTCGCCCATGGGCTCATTCCCGTAGGCTTCATTCTCATGCCCGCAGGCTCCGCCATACAACCATTAGTTTCACAAGGCTTCGCTCACAACACAGACTCATGCCCGTAGGCTCCGCCATCAGCCTGTTACCCGTAGGCTTCAGTCTCTCGCCCTTAGGCTCATGCCCGTAGGCTCCACATGCAACCACCACTCGCCCGCAGGCTTCACTCTCTCGCGCGTAGGCTCCTGCCCGTAAGCTCCATCATGCACCACCACTTGCCCGAAGGCTTCACACTCTCGCCCGTAGGCTCATGCCCGCAGGCTCCACATGCATCACCACTTGCCCGAAGGCCTCACTTTCTCACCCGTAGGCTCTTGCCCGTAGGCTTCATCATGCATCACCACTAGCCCGAAGGCTTCACTCTCTCGCCCGTAAGCTCCCGCCCGTAGGCTCCATCATGCACCACCTCTTGCCCGAAGGCATCACTCTCTCGCCCGTAGGCTCTTGCCCGTAGGCTCCAATCATGCACCACCACTTGCCCGAAGGCGTCACTCTCTCGCCCGTAGGCTCTAATGCACCACCTCTTGCCCGAAGGCATCACTCACTCGCCCGTAGGCTCTTGCCCGTAGGCTCCATCAAGCAACCACCACTTGCCCGAAGGCTTCACTCTCTCGCCCGTAGGCTCATGCCCGCAGGCTCCATCATGCACCACCACTTGCCCAAAGGCTTCACTCTCCCGCCCGTAGGCTTCGTCATGCACCACCAATCGCCCGTAGGCTTCACTCTCTTGCCCGTAGGCTATTTTCTAAGATACCACTACTCAAACCTGGGAAAAATAATAACACATCTTTAAAGCAAAACCTTAACTTTAATTCTCCAAAATCTCCACCACAACTCTCTCTTACCCTACTATTTACACTTAACCTAATATTTACACTGCTAAAATCAAACCTCACCTCAAAACAAATCTCTTTCCTAAATCTACTCCACTCACATTTAACAACTAAACTTTCTCTCTCTCAACAAAATTTCACTTATCTAATTCCCCGCCCTCTCCCGTCCACTCTCTTCTTAACCTAACTTACATCTAACAAACTCAACTGAAAAACTTCTCCCTTAAACTTAAATCACCCTTCGAAAAACAATATAAAACTTAACCACTACACTCCTCCACGACTCCACACTCCCTTAACTAGCTTAAGAACTATCCACTGTCGTCTCTACTTCTAATGTTCTCCACCACTCTTGAAATCCAGTCCCACCACTCACTTCTTAAAAACTACTCCCCCTACCACACACTCAACGAGCCCGCCTGCCGTACTCCTCAAAGAACGCCGGGCACCGCTTGTCCCGGGCGTCATGGGCAGCCGACAGACGGGACTCCCTCCGCAGGCAATTGACGCACCGGAGCACAGCTCCGGCGTCGCATGCCGAGTGGTGGTGGAAGCCCGCGCACTTCCTGCATCGTACCTCTCTTTTACACGCACTAGCAATGTGCTCGTAGCTCCAGCAGTTCAAACACTGCTCCAACTCCGGGAAGTCCCTGACTCGGTCCTCCCGGCCGAGCAAGGAAATGCGCGGGCGGTCCACCACCACCCGCCACGCAAACCTAGGGAGGCGGACCACCACATTCTCAAAGCCCCTTTCTGGGCAACTCAACTTACAACTACTTCTCTTTACTAAATTACAAAACTCCTTCTCTGACAACTCCCCCACTTCTCTCAAGACTTGAAAAAGCCCTTTGGCAATTTCTGGGGTGCTGACCCCCTCGGGCACCCCGTACAGGACGACGGACCCAAAGGGGGCAACACCCACCTCGCCTGTTTGTGTGGCCGCCTCCCTAGTCGCCACACTCACCTCCACACTCGCCTCCACACTCGCTGAGGGGAGGGGGGCCACCTCCCGGAGAGCACGAGCGGCACGCCTGGCTCGCTTGCGAATCATTCGCACCGCCTCGCACTCCCCGGGAGGTTGCACCGACCGTGCCAGGTCCCTGATCTCACGGATCAGGCCCGACACGGCCAGCAGCCCGCCCCTCTCCTCCTCCTCTCCCTCCACCCCCTCACGCACAACGTCTCCACCTTCCGTCTCAACTTCACGTTCCGTCTCCACCACCTCCTCCACTCCCAGCCCCAGCTCGTCACCCGACAAGTCCATTTGGAGCACCTCGCCGCTACTTCCCGCCTTCTCCGCCGCCTCCACCTCGTCGGCCCAGCTCACCCGCTTTCGCAACTTCTCCATCCTGCTCGCCAAGACCTCCTCGTCTTCACTCTCGGAAGTCTCCACTTCTCTCCTCTTCTCCTCCGCCA
Source organism: Neoaliturus tenellus (assembly GCA_030545055.2). Taxonomy (NCBI): domain Eukaryota; kingdom Metazoa; phylum Arthropoda; class Insecta; order Hemiptera; family Cicadellidae; genus Neoaliturus; species Neoaliturus tenellus. The sequence continues at coordinate 175,597,455 of CM061531.1, read as the reverse complement.
TCTACAACACCACACTCACATTACTCGTCTCATCAACTTCTCACACATACTCTCACTCTCTCGCACATCATCCACCACTCTCACCTTCTCGGTCACTCCAGTCACTCTCGTCTCAAACTTTTCACTCCTTCCTCTCTCTACTTCTTCTACTTCTCCTCTCTTTCTCTTTGCACTCTTTCTCTTCCACAACTCTCCTTCTCTTTTCTTTACTTTAGTCAGACTACTCAACTTCTTCACAACAGCTCAACTTCGAGACCTAAAACAGAACAATACTTCAATTATCATGTCTCAGGTCCCCTCTCCACCTTCTCCACTCCCACCCATCACAAAAGGACAGTGCAATCTTCGTTAAACGATGAATTAAATCATTCACTTGTTTAATAATTGCCTTATTAAATCACTTCTATACTTGATCTGGTACGCCGTAGCTTATGTCGTGTAAAAAAAAAAAAAGGAAAAAGAAATTGTCTCAGACTTTTCTTTTTCAGCCCGTAGGCTCTCCACCGCCGCAGCTCCCGCTCCACTCTCTATACTTCCCTCACTCTCCCCCTAACGAGTCGCCTGACTTTAGCCGACCTCATCATCGCCACACCCGCCCGAAAGCCACTCACTCTTACCAGCCATATAGCTTTTATTTCCGCCCGAAGGCTCCTTGCCCGAAGGCCACTCTCCCACAAGCCACTTAGCTTTATCTTCGCCCGAAGGCTCCTCGCCCGAAGGCCACTCTCTCCCCTCAGCCACTTAGCTTCATCTCCGCCCGAAGGCCACTCTCTCCGACCAGCCATACGACTATCATCTCCGCCCGAAGGCTCCCCGCCCGAAGGCCACTCACTCTCATTAACCACAAGGCAATCATCTCCGTCCGAAGGCTCCTCGCCCGAAGGCTACTCTCACTCACCAGCCATGCGGCTATCATCTCCGCCCGAAGGCTCCGCGCCCGGACTAAAGTCACTCTCATCAGCTATAAGGCTATCCTCTCCGCCCGAAGGCTCCTCGCCCGAAGGCCACTCTCTCCACAGACATTTGGCCTCTCAACCGCCACATGCCACTTCACCGAGCATACGGTTAATCTCTCACACTTAATTAAGTCTCATCCGCCCGAGGGCTTCATTCCCGGAGGCCACTCTCACTCTCTTAGCCAAAAGGCTTTCCTCTCCGCCCGAAGGCTCCTTCCCTCACACTCAACTTTAATTTGATTCTCACTCCGCCCGAAGGCCCCTCCCTCCTCCTCTTCACCCTACACTCTTTTCCTCCTCCCTCTTTGCCCGTTGTAACTATCTGTAACTATCTACGTCAGTCTTTCCACCTGACTTAACTAAACTCCTCCATCCACACTCTTTATTGCTGATCCTCATAAAATTCGTTGAAAACCGGGCACCTGATGTCCCTTGCATCGTGCCCAGTGTTCCTCATCGGCTTATTTTCCTCCACGCAGTTGACACAACGTAACGGCTCTCGACATTGCTGCCGCCTATGAAACCCTGCGCACGTTCTGCATAGCGGCTCCCTTTTACACTCTGAGGATTTATGTAGGTAACCCCAACAGTTCAGACACTGTATGCAGTATATATATACATCGTATGGCTGTCATAACCAGCTACCATCTTAAAATAATAACAACAAAATAAATAAAAGATGTTCTGCAGTGCAAAGCACCTGCGTCAATACATTTAAAATAAAACTAAAATAAACATTAATGATCTCTCTATAAAGCTAAATCCAGTGCGCTAAGCCATTGCAGCCCAGCTTCACCTGCACAATGAAGGCCCATCAGCCCTTTCGGGAAAGCACTCAAAGGGCACTCATTGACTTTGTGAGTCATAGTCTGAAACTCCGCTCCACAGCCACATGACTGGTCGTCTGTCATTCCCCATTTGTATTTCCAATAATTACATCTTCCTACTCCAGTGCGGAATCGATTGAGAACAGTCCACTGCTTCCGAGGAAGATCCATACCACTTACTGCTAAGGTTGGGTCAGCAATCAAAAAGTGATTCCGACCTTCGAAAGAGTCCCAGGAGGAAGTCCAGTCGGTATGGATTGAAAAGTTTGTGTCCATCAACTGGGATGCTGTCCGCAGTGGTGGTCTTCGGGGCCTCAATCTGCCCGTGTCCTGGGGTAGGTAATCATGGATGGGTAGGTGTGGAGCAAATAAGATCTTAGTATATTTCCTAATGAGTGCATCCCTCCGTCTGGTTTCAGGTGGAGCGATATTACTCAGCACCGGGAGCCAGGGTACAGGGGTTGCCATGAGTGTACCACTAATGGCTCTCATAGCCCTGTTTAGCTGGACGTCGATATCCCTGACATGCACACTGTTCAACCACACGGGAGCACTGTACTCAGCAGTTGAGTAAACTAGGGACAGAGCAGTGGTTCGCAGAACTTGTGCGTTAGCTCCCCATGTGGAGCCAGCAAGGTGATGGACGATGTTAGTCCTGGTTCTCACCTTGGCTGCTGTCTTTTGTAGGTGGCTTTTGAATGTCAGGGACCTATCTAAAGTGACCCCCAGGTACTGTGGGTTTTCATTGTGATTTAGCTCAACACCGTCAAATACAATTTTAAGCTTTTGATGGGCCATTCTATTGTTCAAGTGGAAGCAAGAAACCTCGGTTTTTGTTGGGTTTGGATTTAGCTTCCAGGCTTTAAAGTATTCACCGAGGGTCGTGAGGTCATTTGTTAGTGTTTCCTCAGCTAGTTGGAATTCCTTGTGCTGATAAGCCAGAGCTATATCATCTGCGTAAACGAACTTTGAGGAGCTAGTGTCTGGAATGTCGGCTGTATACACATTAAACAGCAGTGGAGCGAGCACTGACCCCTGTGGCAGGCCATCCTTTAGTTGCCTAAAAGTACTTTCCTTTCGTCCCAAATATACTTTAATCATCCTGTTGGAGAGCATTGAGTTGAGGAGACGCAACAGGAAAGGGCAAGGAATCAGGTTGTAAAATTTAATAAGGAGGCCCTTTCTCCAGACAGTGTCATAAGCTGCAGTAAGATCTAAGAAAGCAACGGAGGTTTTCAGTCTTCGCTCAAACCCATTCTCGATGAAAGAAGTAAGAGCTAGAACCTGGTCACAACAGTTGCGCCCAGGTCTAAACCCAGCTTGTTCGACGGGGATGCTGGAATCGAGAACAGGGAGGATTCTGTTGTATATCAACCTCTCGAGCAGCTTATAACATACACTAAGAAGAGCTATGGGTCGATAACTTTCGGGCAGTTTTGGATCTTTACCGGGCTTCAAGACAGCTATTATTTTGGATTTTCTAAATATACCAGGCAAGTTGCCGGTTTCCATTATGGTGTCAAAAACTGCAAGAAGCCACTGTCTAGCCTTTTTACCCAAGTGTTTTATAAACTCCGGGAAGATTTCATCCAGGCCTGCTGCTTTGCCAATTGGCATCGCATCAATCGCCGCATCTAGCTCATCCATAGTGAAAGGTCTAGAGACTTCCAATGGTGCTTGCCGACTTTGTTTTATTTCATTTAGTCTAAAGTTCACCTTCCTGTCCGCAGACGTACGCACGGGTTTAGACAAACAGGAGAGGCGTTTTGCAATATCACAAGGGTGAGGTTGCGAGACAGTGTTTTTATCTTTTCTTTTACCAGTGGAGAGCTTTCTAAGAAGAGACCAGGCTTTGCGACTACTTTGGGTGAAGTTCATGTTCTCAACAGTTTTCACCCATTTCTCTCTCCTGGTGTTGTCGAGAGAGTAAAGCAGTTGGTCTGCTACATCTCTGTCAGCAGTATCAGTGAACTCACTGTAAAGGTCTTCGCACTCTTGACTCCATCCTGGTATATACTTTTTCATTAAACCTCTTGAAATAGACGCTTTAGCGCAAGACAGAACAAGTTGTGTGAACCGATCGTAGTTTTTTATCTTAGGAGGGATGAACCTGATGCCTTTGTCGAGCCTGGTGGAGAAGGCCTCCCACTCAGCTTTGTTAAAGTTCCACCTAGGCCGAGGAAAAGATCTTACGAGAGGAATTTGGATTCCCACTGATATTAGTACAGGCCTATGCTGAGAATGAGGAAAGGCACCTAGGACCCTCCTGCAAGTTGGTGAGGGTGTGGTTGATCGGTCACAAGAACAAAAGCACAAGTCTGGAGAGTACCCACGACGCCATCGAGCTGAATGGAAAGTGTGTGGGTCTTTGGCATTAAATACCAGGAAAAAGTTGTTATTTTCAGCCCAGCTTGAAAGACGAGTGCCGTTGTCATCATCGGACGAGTATCCCCACTGGGTGTGATGACTGTTAAAGTCACCTACATATACCACAGGATGTTCAAAAGTTGGGAGAACTGTATCTGACCACTGGATGTTCGGCGGTTTGTAGACATTTACAATGGTAGTCTCAGATACCTTAACAGCAACAGTAAATATGCTGTTCACACAACTTTTGTGGGAGACTGACACGTCGTCTATGTCTTGCCTAACGTAAGTCGCTACGCCATAGGCCCTGTGTCCTTTTGCATCCACAAGCCTATATTCTGTGATGTTGCCCCTCGCACTGTTCTCTAAGTCTTCTACATGTGTTTCTTGTAGTGCGAGGACATCGACATTATTTTCTAGCAGCATCTTGCTGAGGCAGTCGCTTTTGGATTTTCTCAGACCCTCTACGTTAAAATGACAAATATTTAAAAACTGAGCCTATATTTCTAAAGTGGCCGTAGAAAGGGCCGTTTGTATTTGGTCTGGCAGCTGGCATAGCTGAGAGATCACTTGCGCGATAGTTCAGCTGCCAAAAATTGTTGTTCGTTTAGCACCACCCGGGGAGTACGTGCAACTTCAATGGAATGCTGCGGACGCGAACAACATCACCCCCCACTGTATGCAGTGTGCTACTCTTTACAGGCACCATTTCGTGCGGCAATCTAAAAGGACAGGTGATTAGGCCGAAGCCCAAGAAGACCCGGGAGCCCCCCCCCCCCCTAATCCTATACTCTTATACGAGCAATGTTTGCTTGTTTGTTTGCTTGCACAATTATCTCAAAAACGGCTCCGACGATTTCCTTCAAATTTTGGAATATGGGGGTTTTGGCCACCAGAAATCGATTGGAGCTGGTCCCATAGCTGGGAAAAATCCGGTTTTCGCGCTAGAGCCCTTCAAAGATCCCATGTTATCCTTATGGAAATTTTTTAACTGAACAAAAATCAGCTGATAACTGTAGATAAAATAAACCAATGTGTTACATCTTAACCTGTGGTTTTAGGAAAATCATACCAATGTGCAGCAAACCTTCCGCCTGGCGAGTGAGCGGAGCGAACGAGCTTTGTGTGAGAAACGAAAGTAATAATTTTACCGAGCTTAAGCTCGGTCCCCCTGGTACTATATATATATATAATTTTTTTTTAATAATGTAAGAGCTGTAATATTGGAATAAATTCAATTTAAAATTGATACGACCAATATTTTGTAATATTTTTTATATTTGTGAGGCCTTTCGATATCAAGGATATCATCCTCAGACATTTCACAAACTGGAATACATATACATTATACTTGGAATACGTTCCGATGTCCGTCCCGTACGAGAATTTTTACTCACTTTTTGAGTTATTAGATGACGCTTTTATATGATTTTTTTTAGGAAGAGGTGAGAAAAATGCATTACGCACACAGGTGGCAAGCCTGTAGTGTGGGGCTCCCCTAAAAACGGGTTTAGCCACTAAAAAACCTCCTCTACTCTTTAGGATTCTAACCTGGAATTTTTTATCACATTACATCAGGCTAGGCCTAAATTTGGCTTACGTCCGTGGGGCTCACTTCTTATCCAACCACTCGATCAAGGGATCTGGACCACTTCGCGGTCCATCGGGAAGTGTCTTGTCGGGATGTCTTGCCCATCGGGTTCAGGTATGACCGAAAATAGCCGTGAATTGTCAAGAATTGGCCGCCGTTCCACCCATGGTTGGACGTGCTTGATAAGTCGCGCAGTCCATCGTCCTCGGGTGTCGTGCTCCCAGCTGTGTTGCCACTGCTGGAAGGTTCGGGAGCGCTCTTCTGTTCTTGCCATGTCCTTGCCAATCTCACCTTGTCTCTGATAAATTGCCTTCCTCTCTCCTGCCAAGAGCTTGACAGGGATAACTTCGGTGACCACCAGGAATTGGTCCAGTGTCTAGATTTAATAAGTTCTTTGTTTTTCCAATTTATAAAGATTTCCAAGCATTCAGAAGATTTGGTTTTGTAATTGGTCTTAAAATTTTTGCCCTGTTCTGTTAAAAGGTGTATAACAATAATAAAAAATATGTTTCAAAAGATCAATATCATACAGTAATCTTTTTACGAAAATTCCAAAAATGTTTGCTGGATATTAGTTTGATTTAACAAGTACTTGAAGAAGAAGAAGAAGAAGAAAAAGTGCTTTATTCGTCCATAAATACATATACACTTTGTAATACATATATTACAATTCAAAAACAAATTAATATTAATCCAACTTTAGAGTTCGATTAGCACATAAAGCCATAGTCACTAGGACTGTCGGCTTGGTTGACACACTTAACTATAAATTCATTAAATTCGAGAACAAAAAACATTAAAAATTAACTACCAACGGCAACACCTTTTAAACTAAAAAAACAGCAGTATTCCTTAACCAACAGCAGTATTCAATTACAGTCTTTAAGGAGCCCATCATAAGCCAAAAAAAAAAAAAAAAAACTATTTACCAAACAAATCTGACAGTTTTTTTTTTTTAATTTACTTTAAAATTTCATCCCATTTTTATAAAAATTTTTAAAAATTGAATTCCTCAATTAAAATTTTCCTATAGCTCCAAGCCTCCCTGGCATAAAAGCCCAGCCTGCGCCAATCCCTCCCATTTAAATATTCGTACAACTCAATTTCCGACAAATTAATTTTATTGAAATGTTTATTTCTGATACTAGCTAAAACAGGACATCTCGCAACAAAATGAGAAATATTTTCTATTTCTTGCATATTACAAAGTGAGCAATTATAATTTTTGTCCAGCACCCAAGGTTTGAAATTAAGATTTAGAAGTTCCCCTCTAGCTTTAATCACCCAAGAGATAAGATTTAAGTCAACATTATTATCAGCGAGAAAACTTTTCGACCCTAGGTTCAGATCAAGTAGCCGATATTGTTGGTGAAACATCGACGTTATCGCCCGACCTTGAACGTCCGCTCTCCAACGCGCCTTCTCCGCCTCCAGCACACGTGACAGCTGCCGCTCTACCTCGGTCGAATCCTGCATATCAAAATTTATTTTTACGTCATGTTTTTGACCTAACTGTTTCCAGTGCCTATACCAAAAAATATTATTACTAATGATCAATTTTGCGAGATGACTTGGTAGGCGATCCGATGACATACTGGCCACTTTAACTAAATAATTAATATTCATTTGCGCTGTGAATAAATGTATTTTGTCAAACCCGGTTTCCACATACAGGACATAGTTTGGGGTGTTGGAAGGTAATTTAAACAACCGTTTAATGAAACATTTTTGAACTGACTCTACATTTTTGTTTTCACTACAACCCCAGACCTGAGCCCCGTAACAGACAATCGATCTTATCACTGAATTAAAACATTTAAGTTTTACACTGAAGGGAACTCTACTATTGTTAATCAAATTATTCCAAACAGAATTTATTGCTAACTTCCCCGCAGACGATTTTTCTCTCAAATGCAACTCCCACGAAACGGCTGAGGTGAACGTTACTCCTAAATATGTGTACCTGTTGACTACTTCGATTTTTTCCCCGCCAAAAACAAACCTGTCATTTATTCCTAATCTTCCCCCCTTCCTGAAAATCATGATTTTTGATTTACATAAATTCACCTTTAAAGACCACGTAGTACAGTACTCATGAAGCCTATTAATCATGTGTTGGAGAACCGTACCAGTTGGGGCGATTAGTATAATGTCATCTGCATACATCAGCATGTTAATTCTTTTACCTCCAAAATTACAGCCTCCCTCCAAACAACTTGACATATCGTTAACAAATAAATTGAATAAGGTCGGACTGCATACACAACCCTGCCTTAAGCCTTTTTCAGTTTCAAAGCTTTCTGTTACACCGTCTCTACACCAAACACAAGCAGTCGTCCCACAGTATAAGTCCTCCAAAACATGAACCATCCGCGTCGATAAACCCAAACTGAACAGTTTATAAAATAAAGCTCGTCTGTCAATGTGATCGAAAGCCGCTGAGAAGTCTATAAAAAAACAATAGAGTTTATTATGTTGTGCCAATCTGAGGTGAATCATATTTGAAAGATTAAAGATGTTATCGATTGTTGAGTATCCCCGCCTAAAACCCGCTTGAAATTCTGTAATTATATTGTGGGATTCTGCCCAAAAACAAATTCTATTATTTAAGAGACTCAAAAATATTTTAGCTACACAATCAATAAAGGATAACCCCCTATAATTAACGACCGAGTCGATGTCCCCTTTTTTGTGTAAAGGAAACACAATAGATCTCTTAAAACTGTCGGGCACCTTACAGTCTTTATATATTTTATTATAAATAAATAATAATTTTGTAAGGAATGAATCAGACCCATTTTTATAAAATTCAAAAGGTACTCTATCCAATCCAGGTGCTTTGTTGTTCTTGGCTTTATTTAAAACGCATTTTAATTCACTCACCGAAAAGTCCGAATCCATTATCTCATCCGATAAGAAGGGTTCCGCATAACTTATCATAGGTGGAGATATTGGCGGATTCAACAAATTTTTAAAATGCCTAACCCACTGAGTTGTTGAAATATTTCCGATTTGTTTACATTTTTTCGCCTTGAAACTATTTATTGCCTGCCAACACTTTTTAGCATTGTCAGACAAACTTAAGGCCTCGATAATTTTATTGTGATGGTAGACCTTTTTTTCTTTGCATAAAACAGAAAAACATCTTTTTGCTTCTATATAAGCTAGTTTTACATCCACACTATTCGTTTTTCTAAATTTGTTTAACAGCCTAAAAACCCTTTTTCTGAGATTGAGGCATTCGAAATCAAACCAAGGTTGCTTAAAACTGACAGAGCTATTCCCTATAACCGGCTTGTAATCTGCTGCTTTCATTACACAATTTAAAATCTTGTCAATATTTTCTTGATTATTTTCTGTAAAATGAGCTAAATTAATTTCATTTGTAATTTTCCCCCAGTAATTATTATTGTCCCTACTCGTCCATTTAAGTTTCGGTAACAAAGGCAAAATACCATTTACATGTCCTACATTAGTAGTAAGGCCTGGCATTTCCAGTGTTAGTGCAATAGGCAAGTGGTCAGAACCTGGGAAGCTTAACACCTCGAACTTTTTTACAAAAGGTATACAGCTGAGTGAAACAACAGCCATGTCAATTACCGAACACCCATTGGCGCCAATAAAAGTAAACTCTCCTGTACCATCGCATTCACACCTTCCATTCACAATTACAGCTCCTATGTTATCAAACAGATCTAATAGCTTCCTGCCCCTTGCATTAACAATAATATCTTTTGAATTTCTTTTATGACTAAAATTACTACTAAATCCTTTTAAAAACTCACTAGGTAATGTCTGTTCCTTACCAACTCGTCCATTCATATCCCCGGTAATAATTACATTGCTCAAATCTAAATCACTATAATTAAGAAAATTAGTTAAATTTACAAAATCATTGTCCCAGTCATTAAAGTTAAGATAAGTAGGCAATAATAACAATTGATCTTTTTTATTAACATTGACTTTAACTAATGGAAAATTGTCTTGTTTAATAAAAGATAAACTATTTTTCACGCGTGATTCTTTATTAATGAGTAACAAAATACCTCCTATACTTCTCCCAAAATTGTTTACTCTCTTTTAGGTACCCTAAAATATTCTATTAAACAAAGTCTGTGGTACAAAATATCTGCCGCAAAAACATCGTTTTCATCGGCACAAGTGCTTAGCCTTACGAACACACTATCCTGTCTTTCTTTACATAGTTTTAGCAATTTCTTGGCAGGTTCTGGTTCACAAAACCTGAAGGTTTTCTTTACTCCCTTTTTAGAGTTGTTCTGACAAAAAATACATTTTTTAAAGTCACTTTTCGGTACACTACTGCGGGTTAGCAAAGAAGATGTTGATGGAGATGGGGATGCATTATCAATATTTTCGGCAGGTATATCGGTAAATGTTGCCTCAAAACGCCTTTCACATCTAACAACATTTTGTTCACTTATGTAAGACGCATAACAATTCCTGTGCCATTTACATGAGTTTGCGATTTCTTCATTATCTAGAATAACTTTAATGCTATCCCGTCTACGCACACTACATGATTTAATCTTTGTTAGTGAAGTTTCTTTAGGATTAGCAACAAAATTATTGTCATTTTCATCTTGGCAAAACAAGCATAGTGGTACATCAAAGTCTTTTTTCTTTTTAGAGATATTTAAATCAAAAGCCATGTCAGATTATTTTTTTTTTAGCAAAGCGAAAAAGTCTTTGAGAACATTCAAAAGTTGCATTGTTCCAATTGTAATAAGCAGAATAAGCCTATTGTCTTTATAAATAAACGAAGAACACATTTCATACTCACAAAACCAAACAATTGTCCAAACACAACACACATCCAAACTGAACTGAACACTGTAACATACTGACTAAGACAAGAGTGCTTGGTTCAGGAATAGTTTGTCATGTCTGTACACGTCGCCGATGCGACGGCCGGCGCCGTCTGATCGGCGCCGTGCGGCGGCGTCACCATGCAGTATAATAACCTAGTATGCAGTATAGTAACCTAGTATACCTAGTAAACCTCGAATAATCTTGTAATATTTTCAAATCAATGCTATGTGATGCGGATAGTGTATAAAACACAAAAAACCCAATAACACACAATACGAATTGTTGTTTGAAGGTTTTGATTATTAATAATTAAAATTATTTTGTTCAAATTAAATAAATTTAAAAATAAATGTTAAATTACTCAAATTATATAGCAAATACTAGGTTTTTCCTAATAACATTTTTTCAACCTATTATATTTTAATTAAAAGTTTATTTATAGTGGTTTTATATTCGGTTACAGCGCAAAACCGAGTATTGGGCGAAGTGGATGCTCTGTTTCACGTATTAAAACCCATGTTTATGTAATATTTTACTTTTAATGGTTATGAAAATGCACCAAACTAAAATTTGTTCAAGTACTTGTTAAATCAAACTAATATCCAGCAAACATTTTTGTAATTTCCGAAAAAAGATTGCTGTATGATATTAATCTTTTGAAACCTTTTTTTATAACTTTTTTATTATTGAAGATACGACTATGTACTTAATAACCTTTTTTGTTGGGCATATTTTTGTGATAAAAACGACGTTTTTACCAATGTTTTATCTCGTATTGTTATCGAGATACAGCCGTTTTAACGCGTAGCGCCCATAGCGCGTTCCGCCATCTTTGTCCCCCTCCCCCAAAGTTGTCGACCACCTTATAAAGTGGCGACTTACGTTTTCGGCATCCCAGCAGTCCATAGTACAATGATCAACAAAAATATTTGCTTACTTTTCGTAACAACACTCACAAATTAATTCGCATTTTGTTAAAAAAAAAAAAAAGCTATCTAAATATGTCATAATTCCATGTTTTATTTTATAACTCGTTTATTAGTCAAGATACGACTTCGGACCTAATGACCTTTATTGTTGACCACATTTTTTACACTAAAACGACGTTTTAACCGATGTTCTATCTTTTACTGTTTCCGAGATATCTGCGTTTTAACGCATAGCGCCCCCCGCCATGTTTGCCCCCTCCCCCCAAGTTGTGCACCTGCTGGGATTGCGACAACATCGGTTTTTGTCATCTCCAATGTGCCCCAACAACAATCAAAAGTCAAAATGCGTTACACTTTCCGTGCATACTCAACCCCCTTTAGGTGCTGGACTATTTGGCCATGGCAGATTTTCTAGGTCGGTTGGATTTTATGTGTGCAACGTGCTCTTTTATTCTAGTTTTTAGGTTAGTTGTGGTTTGACCAATCTACTTCAGCTCACAACCTTCACACTCTCTTTCGTATATCCCAGAATTTGAATAATCTTCAAGTTTGCTTTTTGGATTTCCTATCGACTTTAACGTTTGCCAAAACCAGGGGATGGAATGAGGTCGATTGTATCATGCATTAATTCTCCTACTTACTTTATTTCAAAATGTTTAGTAGAAAGACTCCAAAGCTTTGAAATGTTTCCTTCATGTTCTATCAAGAATAGATATGAATTCATCGAAAAAGTCCAAAATTTAAATCTAAATGACGATGAATATTAAGTGTCTTTTGACGTTGTTGCACTATATCCAAGTGTACCTTTACAAATTACAAAAGAATTATTTCGTGAATGGTTTACTTCACTCAAATTACCAAATGACATGATTGATGAATATTTAATACTCATTAACTTGTGCATGTCACAAAACACGTTCCAATACAAGGATGCTTTTTATACTCTAATGAATGGAACAGCGATGGGAAACCCACATTATTATGAAACGGGCCCCAGATGACGCCATTGCGTGAAGACGATCTTTTAATTAATTATAATGTATTAAATTTTGGTGTTGCAATTGACAAGAAAGTTTGCTAAAAGCACCACTGTTTGTTCAACTTATAATTGATTAGTTATATCTATTATCGGCCAATCAAGAAAATTAAAAAAAAACTTAGTTTTTATAATCTATAGTGTAGACGCACAGTCTCAAAAAACTCATTGAAAGAAGTTAAATTGTGACATGGGCGCTGGTTGCCGGACACGTTATCTGTCTCATTGCCATTATAATGGTTATATTAATAAATTATTCTCACTCAAATTGGACGTAGTTATGCAATGGTAGACCAAGTAACAAAATCATAATTTTGAGATAATTGAGCTTATATATTTTGATTTGGCAAAATTTTCCTGTACAAAATAAAAACATACTTTTTCATAAAAATATCTATGGCAAGCTATATTTTAATTATGTAACCTCAAAAAACAAATACATTGTCTAGTTATTTTTTTATAAAATAAAATGTAGCTTAGTCTAACAATGGTAAAATACCCATTCTTTTCCGACATTAGGTAAAGCAATTATAGACTATATGCCAGATGACTCTTAGTCCATGAATGCAATATAGTCAATATGTGTTATTGTTAGCTTGGTTTATGAGTGTAATTAAATTCTTCATACACTTCTAAAATTCTAAGTCAGTCATATGGCTAGTGTCAACTAAGCTTTTGTTTTTGCAAGTCTTAACTTCACAAAAAATTAAAGATTGGTTCCCTACTTCTAATGTCAAATCTTGGTAGTTAATTTTGGCTCCTAATCTTTCTAATACATCAACCCCTATGAGACCATCTTCCTCTAACTGAAATTCTTTTGGTACAATGTGCACAGGATGAGTAATCTCTAAGTTACCAAACTTGAAATGACAATCTGCTTGACCAATTGTTATTACATTACTACTTATACCGGTTAGAATTAACTTATCACTGATTGAGTCCCTAATCCATACATCATCATGAACACATTCTAGTTTTAATATAGTAACATCTGATCCTGAATCGATTAACATCTTAACAAGTACCGGTTTCGCTTTCTAGTATGTCTTAACACTAAGAATCCCTTTCTGCATTTTTGTAGACTCCCGACTTGTGCCTGGGCTGGAACCCTTCGGGGCGGGAGCTCGTCGAAAGGTTCAACCCGTTTCCCTGCCTACTACTACTTGCTAGAGGACCATTACGGTCGCTTTGTTGTGGCCACTGTGGTTTGAAGCCAAAGTTCCTATTTTCTTGGAAACCTACATTCCCTAGCATAGTGCCCTATCTTTCCACAATTAAAACAACTGTTTGTGTCTCCTGAGACAGTTTTTACATACTTACTGCGGCAGTCTACTGTCTGGGCCCTGGCTTATTACATTTGAAACATTTTTTGTCGCTAAACACATTATAATTACTAGTGTTAGTTACAACCGGTCTCCTTTTCCGATCTAGGTTCTAATTCTAAACTAAGAGCATCTTTTACAGCATCGTTAAATGACGTAGTCTTACGATTTAACAAGATAGACTTAACTGGCTCATTTACACCTCTAGGGAAACTTTTGTGCATACGTCTTTCGGTAGACCCTTCGGCTGCCCTACAATCAATTCCCCCCTTTACTTGAGCAATTATTAACTTGTGACCAAGTTTCTCAACTCTATCAGCAAATTCGCTAATAGTTTCCTTAGGCCCTTGTCTAATGTATATTAACTGATCCTCTAGGTACGATTCACTTTGCTGTTTGTCACCCCGCTCTCTTAAGAAAGTTTTTAAATCGGTCCAAGTGTAACTCATTGTTCCTTACAGCATACCTTATTTCCCCTCTCAGTCTTATCTTAGCTATGCTTAAATATTTTTTCTTGTCATTAGGATCACAATTATCAATAACAAAATTAACCGCATCAAGATATGCTTGCAAATCATCATTTTGAAAATCGCCATACAATGGTATTAATTTTACTGCTGTCTCATAATCCATTTTTCAGCAGTTAAGCTATACCTATTTGACATAAAAGCTCCAATGATTTATTTATTATTTACTTTATTTTATTTTATCAATATTTTATTATGGTTCCACTTAACCAAAGCTGTTACTCACCAAAATCACTTGCACGAACATTTTCTCTTCGCTGGTCAACGATTCACTGCACTTAGGAGACGAGACACTGAAGTTGCTGCTATTGTCTTCCCGGTGTAACCCCACGGCTGACAGCAGGATGTACCCCTTCCTGGGTGGTTGGTCGGTCCCCCTGGGAGGTGGTTGGTTGCCGATTGGTAGCAGGTGGCTGGAGCGCTGTAGAGTCTTACACCTTGATGAGTTGGGACTCATAGAAAGCAGCGATTGAATTTTACATCTCACTTTATTATTCGGTAAAACAGGTTTACTTCAAGACTTTACACAACACAATGTTCAACTACTTTTAAATAACTCTACTTAAAATAACCCGAGTTTACAACATTTCGTCCTAATCGCGGAAGACGCGTACAACTGTCTGGCGCTGACACAGTTACAGTCACTGGTGGCAGTGTGCAGACACTGACACGGAGGCAGTGGATCTAACCCTATTTATACTGAGAAGTTTGCTTAGTCATTTGGTGGTTTGTAATATTGATTAGTTTATGAATGTTCTAGAACCTTCTCGAAGAATCCTCACTATTAATGGTTATCTTAACTATTGTGCTAATACTGACTAAGGCTATAACATTGGAATCCAATTGTGGTAATGTCTGAGTAAACTCATTAATGGCTCTCAAGAATGACGATCTTTCCTAAATGGTACAATTCTATCGGAATATGATTTATAAAATAAAATAACTTTTAATGTAATATAATAATATTTACACATTTAATTAACCTACAACAATTTTCTAACTCGTCATCACAAGTTGTAATCCAATCATCAACATCTTTTTCTTGAAGCTCGGGAATACCGGGTATGCTCTGTAGCTCGTTTAATAGAGCCGCGTTGTCGTCTGATTCTAGTTGATCATGAGGACCTTCGTTGAGCATAGGGTTATCTTCTCCGGTAATGTTAATAGTTTTCTCCACTTAAGGCCAAGCTTTTCGCCATGATTTCATGATTGTTGAGCTAGGTACTTCATCGTAAGATGCAGCGACCATGTATATCACATCTTTGATGTTAACTGATTTGAGGATGAAAACTAGTCCCTTATTTTCAAGCTCCATTCGATTAAGGATTTCTGAGATTAGTTTTCGCCTGTACCTTCTCTTAAAACATTCAATGACTCCTTGATCCATTGGCTGAATCAGGTTTGTGACATGTGGTGGTAAAAAAAAAACACTGTATTCCGCTTTCCCCGTCAACTTCAATTCCTTCGGGATGTGTAGGTGCATTGTCCAAAATCAAAATTGCTTTGCATGGCATTTTCAAACTTTTCAAGTATTTTTTAATTGAAGGTATAAACTCATTCACAAACCAATCTTTGAATATATATTCATCCATCCATATTTTTTATTTTTATAACACACTGGCAGAGACGAAATGTTCACATTTTTAAAGGCCCTGGGCTTTTGTGCCTTTCCAATCACAAGGGGCTTAAGCTTATGTGTTCCCGTAGCATTTGAGCAAAGGGCAACTATTTTGAATTCCGGGGCTGATGTCTCATTGCTTGTGGCGAACGTTTTGTCTGGTAGACGTTTGAAGTCAAGTCCAGTTTCGTCCATGTTATATACTTGTTCAGGACAAAAGCCTTCTTTTTTATCACATCTTCGAGTTTTTTAATCCACTCCGCGGATGAAGCTGGGTTGACTGAAAGTTTCTCGCCGCATACACTGAGAAAATGGACACCGTGACGTTTCTTCCAGTGTGCTAGCCAACCGTCACTCGTCGTAAAAGTTCCGCCGCTTTTAATTTTTGAGTGCAATGCCATTGCCTTTTCCTTTAAAATTGGTCCAAAAAAACACCAGGTATTTTTACTGTTGGTGGTAAAAACACAAACAGTAAACAAAACTTCCAACTACACACTAAAATGGCGTTCCTTAGTTACTCAGCTGGCTGTGCGTCATCAGGAGAAGATGAAGAAAGTTCGTACCAATCGCAAAAATAAAATACCCGACGTAAGCAATCCAAACTACCTTCAGTTTATAGACAACTCATTTCTCTTTAATTTGGTATAAAATATGTTGGTAAAATCGTAATAAAATAGCTGATGTGTCTTGTTTGCATTTGCCATAAAAAGGGTTTACAAAATAAGTTATGGCGCCGAAACTATAAAAGATAAAAAAAGTCAAAACAGACGACAGACAGTACAAGAAATAAGCTTTACAGTGATACCAATCCGGGTCCTGTAGAGTAAAAATTAAGCTCTGGACGATATCTTGAAAATAGTAAAAATTCCCGTCGGCAGTTGGTTTCGTCGCCTCCGTGACGAAGTCGAAAAGTATTGCTACTTTTCAAAAATTCCTCTTCAGATAATAGACGGCGTATAATTATGATTTATGTATGAAAATGTTAGTTTAGAATCATGTCTTTACAATGGTACTAGTTTTATTGTGTTTGCTACGCAATAAAGTGTCACAATCTCGATCGGAAAGTAATGAAGCACTAACGGCTCAAACGAGCCGTTGCCACCCAGAGTAGGACTTTTATGCGGCTCAAACGAGCCGTTGCCAGATAGAGGGTAAAAGAAATTTGAAGCTTAAGAATGGTATTCCTGAATTAAGTACAAAGTTTATTGATACGTACATGAAAACCCTAGACTTGGGCCATACGATGTACATATTTTTACCGATAAAATCTTTTTTAGTTGAGGTTAAACACACACAAAATAACTGATCATTAAGAACATGACAGTCAAAGTTGGAAAAACACATTATTTAACTACAAAAACATTTTTTAGTTGAATATAATGTAACGCACTGAAAAACCCAGACAAAAAATTAGGTCCGTAGAACTTTAAAAACATTGAGTGTTACAAAGGTTTGGGCATAGTAAATAAAACAACAATCGTACAGTAACAATTCTTGGTTTCGATTTATTAGCAAAAATGTGGTTGCAATCAAGTTACAAGTTAAGCAGAAAAAATTTAAAGTCCACAAAAAAATCGATAAATAGAGAAAATATGGTTAAAACATCGACTCCGTATTTCATTTGACTGGCCAGCAATTTTAAAACGACTTGGAAATTTCTATAAATTTTTGTAACAAAATCCACTCAATTTGAATACTATAATACTTGAATCTTTTCAAGAGAACATGTGAGAAAATCTTTATATACCCTCATATTAAACAAGATGAGCAATAAATAATTAAACATTACAATTAAATTACACATATAAATAAATAGACATCACAATTACATTAACAATTACTACACAAATAATACGGTATTGGATGTGCCAGAATTAAAGACTTAAACTAGTGAACGGATGAGTACGGTACACATAAAAGAGGTGGAAATCTATATGGCCCGTAGGCAGAATTTTGCGCAGGTGTTGGCCGAATTAGAAATTTAGAACAAAAGAGCCGAAACGTGCCTACGGAACCAAAGATTTATGAGCCCTAACCTTAACCTAAATTACATAAAACAATCTTCAAATAATCTTCATTGGAACAAGAAAACACATTTAATTACGTTACCTTAAATTACAACATTAATTATTTGAAACACAACGCTTTAAATAACCAAACGATAATTTCGCCCGTAGGCCATCATAGCAACTCACAATTGAAAATTTCAATTTTTGCAAAATTGACAACAGAAATAATTAATAATACTCACGTACCTGGCATTTAGTGAGAGGTAAATTTACTCCATCGTTTTAACTTAGTGAACGCCCAACATTGAAAACTTGGACATTACAGTCGACACATTAGTTGAAAATTTATGTGGATTGGTCAAGATGAAGTAAGGTTGATGGAGACCGGCATCGAAAAAGGGGAGAGTCGACAGCGGAAAGGACAGAAAACGGCAGCACTGAAAAGAACGAGGGGAAGAAGAACATTCTCGAACATTCTAGAACAAATTTCTCCTCGCTTCCGGCGGTGCCACACAAATTAGGCACAACATAACAAAAAACATACTATAAGAAAACTGAGCCGTTACTGTCACGGCTCAACCTCCCCCACCAAAGGGGCACCAACGGGGCACAAGGGAAAACCATGGTGACAAGCAGATACGGGCATCCACTCTCGAAATAGGGAATATAAGCCTACCCTAACATGAATATCAGCGCTGATAGATGACCTAGATGAATAAGAGAATGAGAATGAGTAGGACGCCCCCAAGATTAACGAAGAAGGGTTGATCAGGCCCCACTCCGCCAACCTTGCCTATGGTCTACTGTCTATTTTGATAATTTCCCTTGTATTCCTTTAGTTGCGATATGTGGGCTTTTCGAAATTTCTCACCAGAAACTGGGTCAACCAACAAAGCGGTGACAGGAGAGAGAAAACGAGAAATTCGATGTGGGCCTGTCCAACGATAACAAAGCTTTCCAGCTACCTGGTTCGCTGCCGAGCTGCGCCCCATCTCCCACTCTAACTCATCCTTGACCAAGTAGTCGGGATTAATTTTGGCCATCCTGCCCAGCAGCGAAGCCAGTCGCAAGAAACCCTAACAGATATTTCAGATTCACAGCCGACAGAAAACAATGACACAAACTATGACTTTACAACAATTCACAAAATGAACAATTAATTCAGATCAACACCGGCTGACAACACACCAAATGCCAGGGTCCCCATCCCCGACCGCACGTAATCCACCGGACCAAAACGCTGCCCAAATCCCACCCAAAATTCATCTTTTTTTTTCAACACTTGAAACAACCTTATCGACAACAAACAATGCGATAACACTTAATCGATTAATCATGAGCGCGCAACCCTTATTTACAACCCATTTTATACACCGCAACAAAAATGACGTGGAAACCAGAAGCTAAAGAAAACCTAAAAAAATTTATTATTTTGGAAGTCTGTCAGACCTACAATGCCTGAAACCTATGTCCAAACCTCACAACACTCAATCACATGACTACTAATGAAAAGAATTTAACCACGCTCTGCTACCATTTGTAACGCACTGGAAAACCCAGATCCAAAATTAGGTCCGTAGAACTTTAAAAACATTGAGTGTTACAAAGGTTTGGGCATAGTAAATAAAACAACAATCGTACAGTAACAATTCTTGGTTTCGATTTATTAGCAAAAATGTGGTTGCAATCAAGTTAAAAGTTAAGCAGAAAAAATTTAAAGTCCACAAAAAAAATCGATAAATAGAGAAAATATGGTTAAAACATCGACTCCGTATTTCATTTGACTGGCCAGCAATTTTAAAACGACTTGGAAATTTCTATAAATTTTTGTAACAAAATCCACTCAATTTGAATACTATAATACTTGAATCTTTTCAAGAGAACATGTGAGAAAATCTTTATATACCCTCATATTAAACAAGATGAGCAATAAATAATTAAACATTACAATTAAATTACACATATAAATAAATAGACATCACAATTACATTAACAATTACTACACAAATAATACGGTATTGGATGTGCCAGAATTAAAGACTTAAACTAGTGAAACGGATGAGTACGGTACACATAAAAGAGGTGGAAATCTATATGGCCCGTAGGCAGAATTTTGCGCAGGTGTTGGCCGAATTAGAAATTTAGAACAAAAGTGCCGAAACGTGCCTACGGAACCAAAGATTTATGAGCCCTAACCTTAACCTAAATTACATAAAAGAAGTTAATATCAGTCCAATTTGAAATTCACTGCCTTGGGTGGGTTTGTACTTCAGCGCGCTTCGAACAAGTTATGGTTCAGACTATTGAATGGGTATAGGCCTAAATTGATGGTTCCGGATTTCAGGTAATTCATGAGTCTATGGGTGAATATGTTGAATTTAAACTGTTGTATCACTTTTCACTATGTGGGTTGGTGAAGGCAAGTCCAGCGGAAGTTAAAGAATAAAAAAATGGAGTTGATAGCACCTGGATAGTTGAAGCGGAGCATGTAGCTGCCCGGTGGAATTGATCCAGCACCAGAGGCTTGACCCACGACTGCTGGTCCGTCAGAGTGGTACAGTAGGCTAGCCTGATGTCCATGGTAACTTGTCCGAGCCCTGGCAGCGATGACCCAGGCCGCTGGTCCGGGGTTATGGATAGGCCTTACGTAATATCCATGACTATGAAGCTAGCCCGAGGCTAGGACCCTTTAACAGATCACAGTCCTACTTAACATCGTGAGTAGAGAATAGGCCTATACAATTTGATGAGCAGAGGAACACAGCAGACATTAGGCCATAGCTATTTTTATAACTTCAATTGTTTTAACAAAATGTGAGCCTGATATTCGAAAATTAATTAACCCTTGGGTAATTCACTTGAAATACAAACTGTACTCATGACTATTACAGAATATTATAACTAGCCTATACATTGATATTCAAGTATGACAAACAGAACAGAATTAAATTTGAGTCAGGCCTAGCCTGCAGACTTCCAAAATTAAACTTCTCAATTGAGGTTATGTGTGAACAGCTGAATAAAATTTATAGGCCTATTATTTGATTATTTTTAATGAAAAGTTAACTTGAAAACATGTGCTTCTGGTTACCAGTCATGACAGGATAATGTTAAATCACAATTAAACAAACATTCATTTAATCTTCATTGGAACAAGAAAACACATTTAATTACGTTACCTTAAATTACAACTTTAATTATTTGAAACACAACGCTTTAAATAACCAAACGATAATTTCGCCCGTAGGCCATCATAGCAACTCACAATTGAAAATTTCAATCTTTGCAAAATTGACAACAGAAATAATTAATAATACTCACGTACCTGGCATTTAGTGAGAGGTAAATTTACTCCATCGTTTTAACTTAGTGAACGCCCAACATTGAAAACTTGGACATTACAGTCGACACATTAGTTGAAAATTTATGTGGATTGGTCAAGATGAAGTAAGGTTGATGGAGACCGGCATCGAAAAAGGGGAGAGTCGACAGCGGAAAGGACAGGAAACGGCAGCACTGAAAAGAACGAGGGGAAGAAGAACATTCTCGAACATTCTAGAACAAATTTCTCCTCGCTTCCGGCGGTGCCACACAAATTAGGCACAACATAACAAAAAACATACTATAAGAAAACTGAGCCGTAACTGTCACGGCCCAATAAACATACACAAAATAAAAATTCATCATTTAGGACATAGTTTAAGTTGAGAGGCCGAGTTAAGTATTCAATAAAACTCAAAAGGCTAAAAGTTGTACACATGTATAACATTTTAAGAACATTCAACCTCAAAGTCCAAAGTACCAGAGAATCCATCTATGTTATCAACAACATCCTCAGAGCTCCATAGTGCGTTATAAAAGTTTTGGCAGTCCTTTGGAATTAAATGAAACATGGACTTAAGATCTTGTAGTTTTTCTTTGCTTATTGGCTTTCCTTGAGGCCACAAAGGAGTCAATTTACTAGGGAAGAACTTTGCTGGCAGTAGGGAAGGTTAGCCGGTTCTGCTGCAGGAGGAGCAAGGAGGAGCAGGAGGAACAGACCCCCCCCCCCCCGAAGGAGGAGCAGGAGGAGCAGACCCCCCCATCCCCCCCCCCCGACCATCCACGAAGGACCACCACCTGCGGTGTTGTAACCCGACCCTCGGCCACGTGCACATTACACAGAGAGAG
Source organism: Neoaliturus tenellus (assembly GCA_030545055.2). Lineage (NCBI taxonomy): Eukaryota > Metazoa > Arthropoda > Insecta > Hemiptera > Cicadellidae > Neoaliturus > Neoaliturus tenellus. The sequence continues at coordinate 175,575,273 of CM061531.1, read as the reverse complement.
GAGCCGGACAACAGAGGCAGCCACCTCACCCCTGCGTGGGAACGGTCGCTCACCATCTGTCGAGTTACCTAACAGCGCGTCTATTATTTCCCGCCGCCGAGCAGCGCGTCATTTCCATAACCGCCATCTTGGCGTTAGTTTACACCCAGTCGTCACCCTGTACGGTCGTCTCCGCGTTTCGCGGGGCGGCGGCGGCGGCCTACATCCAAAAATTGCGAATCGCGTAAGAGTGGCGCGAAACGCGCAACGCGCAAGACTTCCGCGAAGCGCACAATGTTCAGCAGCAAGAAAAAATCGAGTGATCATCACACACCGCAGTCATATCTTTCATACATCAAAGATCATGCGAATGTGAATGCGTCAAGACGGAGCTGGACTTCTTTTCACTGCACAAGGAAATGGATTCAATACAATCTGATATTCGCACTGACAAACTTTTAATATAACCATTTGTATTGACATACTTGTTTTCATTTCCCAGTTTCACTTATAATCTTAAAATCATTCACTATCAAAATCTTTGCTATTTGAAAGTTAACTGTAATAACGAATCTGCACAAAGATAAATACTAACAAACTTCTACTAAGTTAGTAGATTCATTTGACTTTGAGAGTTAAGTAGTAAACTACTAGACTCTTTGTCTTTGTCTACGTTACTACTACTACGTTACTAAGTGTTTAAAATAAGACCGTAGTTTAAATTATACTTATAAGTACATAAAAGCATACGTAAGTAAAATGAAAAAGTAACTATGTGCAAAAGTTAAAATGAAAATAATGTTCAATATGAAAGTATATACAACAAATGTTGAAAGAGTTAACTGATAATCACCTACTGACATTGACGCTCAAAATCATCACGCAGCACTGAACCGCAAATATCTATTTGACGCCATTCCTCTACAGCTTCGACGGCCGCATGTAGCTCCTCTTCTGTAATACAGGAGTTCCACAAATGCTCATCATTGGTTTTGTTGGCAACCTTTTTCTCGGAGGAGGAGTGGGGGAGCACAACGCTATTTTCCACCAATCAGCCCCCCCCCTCTCCCGTGGCACAGTCTCACACCACCCTCTGTGCGGTACTCAAAACGAACAACTTTACGCGGTTCGAACATGGTGTACAGATGCGGTTTATTTATAGAAAAGAATAGTGAATTGTACGAGAGCGTCAACCAGGTAGTGGACAAGTCAGAGAACTTATGGATTAATAAAGCTACGGGAGTACCAAAGATTAATGGTTTGACGCAGACAGTAACACAATTCAGCAAGACCGTTGAGAAACCGAAGAAGCAGACTGTGAGTACAAAATCCAGCAAAAAAATCAAGAAGTCTTTATAGGGACAATGTGACCGCTTCGAACACCTGCGCTCATAAAAAATCCATGATGGCCGCCACCCTTCTCGACCCTTCTCACGTTTCATCAGCCACCTGCATCCGGCCACCTGCGCAAACAAAAGAAGCGGGACGAGCATTCTCACGTTTCATCGACCACATGCACTAACAAAAAATCCAAGATGGCGTCGCGGGTGATAAAAACCGAGCGAGCGTACTGAGCGAGCATCATTCTTCGACTAGTCGCCGCATCATCATCATCATCACCATGTCGAGCAGCAGCAACATGACTTCAGAGTCCGCACCCGGTGTGACGATGGACCTGCGGACCGCACTGAACACCTGCAAGTCCAGCTCCCCGGCCTACACCCGCCTGTCTGATCTGCGTGAGGAGTGCAGCTACGCAATCACCGGGATGGAGCGGGTGACCACTCCGTTCGGCCAGACTATCGTCGTCATCTTCGAGGGACAAGTCGGTGACGACTTCTTCCTGCGAGTCTACCTGTCCAGGAGGTTCAACCAAGGCCTGAGCGACCACGACATCGAGCGGTACAACAGCGGTTTCGGAGATCGCCTTCGTCTGATGAAACGCAGCCCACTCCCAGGTAGCAAGTTCACTCCACTGGAATTTTTGTAAAGCAAGAAAATAAGACTCAAAACATGAATACTTTATAAATTTGATAGTTTATAAGCAAAAAAATATCCATGTACATTACAGCATAAACTAATGTCTTTTATTTTATGATGAAACAAAAAAAGAACCTTTATTTTAAGAAAAACTGTATGGTATTTAGTTTTAGTAGTAGTCATGAGCTTGAAGTAGCAAACATCCATTCTCAACCATTGTGGCGGGTCCTTCAGGCAGTGATAAATCACATTTTGTGCCCAAGTTTGAGAGTAAACTGTAATAACGAATCTGCACAAAGATAAAACTAACAAACTCTTTGAAAATACTATGTTATTAGATTCATTTGGCTTTGAAAGTAAAGTACTAAATTACTAGACTCTTTGTCTTTGATAGTAAAGTACCAAGTTACTAGACCTACTACTACGTTACTAAGTGTTTAAAATAAGACCGTAGTTTAAATTATACTTGTAAGTACATAAAAGCATACGTAAGTAAATGAAAAAGTAGCTATGGGCAAAAAGTTAAAATGAAAATATTGTTCAATATGAAAGTATATACATCAAATGTTGAAAGAGTTACATTGCTATTCTTGGATGTACTGACCGAAAGCCTTCACTATTTTGAATTGTCGCGGATTCGACCAAATGGCTCTACTATTTGGATTGTCGCGGATTCGACCAAATAGCTCTACTATTTGGATTGTCGTGGATTGTCACCGTAGTTTAAATTATACTTGCAAGTACATAAAAGCATACGTAAGTAAAATGAAAAAGTAGCTATATAACACATTGAGTTATGTGCAAAAAGTTAAAATGAGAGTATATACATCAAATGTTGAAATAGCTACATTGCTATTCGTGGATGCACTGGAATAAAGCCTCTACTATTTTGAATTATCGCGGATTCGACCAAATGACTCTACTATTTGGATTGTCGCGGGCAGGGATGGAATTACATATAGGCAGTCCAGGGCGGTAAAAATTTGGGGGGCGGAAAATTTTCGGATAATAAGTTAAAAGTGTATTAGTATGTGTCAAAGATACTGGCAAAATATTTCATTTCAGCAGTAATTTTTCATGCATTCTTTGCATCATAGAGCTTTAAAATACCAGAGAACATATTAATACAATTTGATGATAAAACTTAGTAGTGCAACGAAGAACGGAAACGTGGATAGATTGTTCTGCGATCACAGCCACAACCGACCGGGACGCCGCGCCGAGTTTAAGCGCTATATTTAAATAAATACGCACCATTTGCCTAGTTTGGCGAGTAATTATATCCAATTCAATGAATAAGTACTATACGAAGTGCGGTTAAATTGGGGGTTTTTAACTAAATGGTAGAAAATGTTACCATCATACTATTTTCATCATTGCGAACTCTGCACCACACGTAGGTGCAAGTGTAAAACTATAGGATAGTATAGAATTGTGTATAAAATTTGTATAAAATTCATATCGACCATTGAATCATGCCGAACGGAAATTTATATCAATAATAAAATCGGAAAATATATTATTTTAATAATAAACAGACTTATTATCGATTACTGATTCACACCGTACGGCAGTAGCAAGCGAATACAGCTGATATTAGTGTCCATTGATTGTAGAAGATCGCATTCTCTGAGGACATTCCCAGAGGCAATGTGTTGATCAACCAACCACATCTTTTGTTTGGGGAGCAACCTGACCTCCTACTAAGTATAACTGAACCGAGTCCTGCCACGCAAAACTAAAAAACGTGTAAGTCTAGAGCCCGACAGACGGCAAAAGGATCCGATGTCGCGGGACCCGAGTGAAGAACATCATGAAAATGGTCTGCTATTAATTTTATTATGTTACTCAAAAGTAGTATTCGAGAAAGTTTTTATCTTAAGTATTCTTTTCTAACATAATAAATAAATCCTATCATCAGGTAAAAATATTTAAATCAGTCAGTATTTAGGACACCTTGAAGAGAGGATGTAGTTGTTGTTATATTTATGATAAGATTTAGCTATGGATTTATAGTTTTTCCTATGGTAAAATCTTGTGCTTTTAATTGCACTAACCGAGCTGATGGACAGAACAAAACCTACTATTTTCAAGTGGACTATAATATAATTTTAGTTCCAAACAACATACTAATATTTTTATTAAATGTTAAAGAAAATTATTTATATTACGTAAAATTATTTATAGCATAAAATTATTTATAGCGTAAAATTATTTATCGCATATCAACTAGTTAGGTTAGGTACAGGGGCGTGTAAACGGCGGCGCGCTATCCTTAAATTAATTCTGATTTCCCCGTAGATGCTAGGTTGAAGGGGGGGATTTCACGTAAAGGAACGGCACAGGAGTACAGCGCGCGCAGCCAGGTGGTGAGTTGCCCAATTAAAAAACCGTCAGAATTAAAGCCATAAGGTCTGTTCTTCTTATAAGACTCTGTATTCATTGGTAAAATGTATTGTTCATTGTTAAAGATTTAGACTCAATTGTTAACAATTGTAGCCAAACATATATATATATATATATATATATATATATATATATATATATATATATATATATATATATATATATATATATATATATATATATATATATACGGTATGAATTTTGTAAACAGAATTTGCAACGCGTACTACCCCACACAGTAGCAGTAGAGACGAAAATTAGTTTCAATTATGAGTATATGAGATACATTTAATCATTTCACTTTCATAAGTAATGTATGAAAGATTAAGCGTTACTTCTAAATTATTTCAGATTTTAATATTATAACTAAATTAATAAGTCATGTATTAATACCAAAATTTGTGTGAAAATGAGAATATTCTGTTTGCATACAGAATTAACAAAAGATAAAAATTTAGTCTTAGACAGTAAGAGCAGTCAATAAGTGAATAGTTTAATTTAGTTTACATCGCATCTAAAAATATAATTGAAAATAAACTAATTTTATAGATGTATTTGAGCTTATATCTCATCAGACATTATCTTTAAAACTTTTAATTAGGTTTCTATTCTTACTTGTTTAAAAATAATAGATTATTTGTTTTAAAGTAATACATGTTTTATAATGATACATTCCTAATAACACTGACTACTCTTGTGATCTATGGGTAACCCTTTAGGAGAATAAAATATCAGAGCTTAGCATGAGAGACTACCTATCTTTAACCTTATCATCAGAATTTCGATTCGTCAGAATCGTTTGTCATCATACTATTATTTTATGTAGTCAGACACACTGGTGGGTTTGAATCAAGGTGTATAAATAAAAAGAACAGGTGTGTGCATAGTCAGCTGGTGTGACGTAGTTGGGCTCATCCGAGCGGCCGTGAAACACATTAAACTCATGTTGTTTACTTTTATGTTTACAAATAAACTTTTGTCAAGTAAATGTTTTGTTTTCTTAACCTCAATGCCAAATTTTTCGTGTTTATTTGTAAAATAAATCCCGAGACAGTGATACACGGATTAATGCAGTTTTACAGATTCCCTGTTAATACAGAATATTGCAAAAATAGGTCGAAGTTTTCCAACAGAACAAAACAGTTTTGGGACGTTGGTATAGAAATGGAGGAATGTTTCAACTTCAACGAAAGCCACGGCTCGGTTCATTCAAACAGTAAGAGAGAACGTTGGTGAGGTTCTCAAAAGCATGCTGGAAGCTGGAAAATGCGTTATTAATGAATGCTGTTCCCAAAAGAAGTTTTAAAGGCACTTATTAGATGCAGAACTCATGCAAGAATACATAATTTATCATATGGCTTTTAGTGGAGGACGATCATCAATTAACTGACAGTTATCTTCGTTTAAAAGGAGCCTGCATTTTTTATGTAAGTGGACCAACGGCTTATCGTGTCTTCAGAACCACGGAAAATAAAGATGTGAATAAAAAAATAGATGGTGTTTGCGGCGTTAGAAAAATCCTCGTAAAAATTTTAAAAAATAAGCTTATTGCATACTTTATTTAAGTATATGTTTGAGCATTTATTTATCAAACTGACCTTAATTATTAAATTATTAAAAGCGTATAGTTGAGTGGGACTGTACTTTAATTATTAAATCTTTTTATTTATCAAATAAATGTGTCTTGATTTATCCTTAAAATTCTTTGAAAAGATTTCGAAGAATCTTCCTTGGCCGAGGTTACAAAAGAGGTTTAAAAATTGATTAACCTCCAATGCCGGTATATTGAAGGATTAGATATAAAATGCTTACAGTATTTGATTTTGGCAAGTTTTCCCTTGGTATGAATCTATTGCAGAGTAGTCGTAGTGAGAACAATCCAAAACGTCGTGATATTTTTGTTTTAAGATAATGATATAAAAACATCATTCGTTAAAGTTCTTATATACTTAAATAAGTACTCTATTCAATTGTGAGTCACCGACGGACCCTGGTGCATATCATAAGGCAAATTTAATTTGTTGGTAATGAAGAAACTGACGATTACTATACATGCATGGTGTTCTATTTCAATATGCCCGTTTATAAATATGGACTAATGAAAAGCCTACAGCTTGAATTCAAAAACAGGTTAAATTAAAAAATCACAATTAATTGAATTCGAAAATCGAGAACATTACCTATATCATATTTAAGTGACATTTACGTGGTTTAAATGAGTTTTCAAAAGGTGATAAGTTTGAGATCGGCACGACGGCGAGAGGAGATGGGTATGTAATCAGAATATGCTAGATCTTCTGAGTTCTTGTAGGCCGTTCCAAGCATTAGAGTGCAGGGTGGCGCGAAAAAAATGACAAAAATAACGTTCCATAAAATAATATGCCTAAAGCAACATCGGCTATATTAATTAGTTTATGTCATAAGTTTCATTCTTGTTACTCATTTCATGTAGACAAAAAATGGTTCATTCTACAATCGTGCTAAATAATTTATTAAACCAATATTTAAGGATACATACTTAATTCAAATTAAATTATCCTATTAGCTAATTTGGGTCATTTGTGAAAAACATAAAATTTAAATTGCATATGGTGACCAAAATAGTTTATATAATTATATACTACTAGAGATCGCCTCCTGATCGAAATTCGATCAAATTTTCAGTTGATCTGGACCCAAGAAGCTTAAAACATTTTAGAACTAAAACATCTGTTCTTCCTAATTTTCTAGCAGTTGTTTTTACAACAGCTGTCTAATGATTCATTCAATTCTCCTTTATCCATAAGATTAACATTGGAACTTTGAAAGATTGTGGGGCGTAGCCCTGAAGTCCGATGTGAATTAGAATGCGATTCTGCTCATCTACAGGACTATACCTTTCTAGCGGTGTGCGCGGATTTATCCTATGATGTACACGAGCTGAGAAAAAAGGAGGAAATGAAACATGCTTGCCTATTAATATATAGATTGTTAATATTATTAAATAATCAAGATTTATTATTTATTATGACTGGTATTAATATTATTAAATAATCAAGAGTTAACAAATCAAGAAAATAGTTAGGGCCTACTGAATGTATATTCCAAGTACGTGCATAGTTCATTCTGCATAACTGTATACAGTAAGCACAAAAATAATTTGTACATCATGATAGTACAACATGAAAATAAAATCAGGCAAACGTTTAATACGTTGGCTTGCCGCTCGCGGCGCTATCGGTGAGCCCAACTACGTCACACCAGCTGTCTATGCACACACCTGTTATTTTTATTTATACACCTTGGGTTTGAATATCTTTCGCCTTTGCGTTAAGTTCAGTCTTATATTATCGTAAGTTAATTTCAGTCATTTTTTCTTTAACAAAATTATTTCCTTGATTCAACTTAGGCAGAACATTCGTTGTTGATGTATCATCAAAGATAATTCATAAATCATTCATGGTATAGCTTTATACTACCATGTACGTGTGCGTACCATGTGTGTGTGTACGTGCACGAACGTACACGCACACGCACACGCACATGCGCACGCACACGCACACGCACACGCACACGCACATGCGCACACGCATGCATGTGCACGCACGACATGCATACGCACACGTGTATGCGCATGCACACGCACATACACGCGCACGTACATGCACACGCACGTACACGCGCACGCACGCACGGACAATTACACGTACGCACACTTACACGCGCACGCACACATAATTTGTTTTTAAACTTAATTCAATCTAGTTCTTCGATGATAAATGGAATTCGCTCATCCACTGCCTCGATGATATCTGGAATAATAAAATGAGATTTATAATACCATACATCAAAATTAAAGTTAAAAAGATAAAAAGTTATAGGAGAGGATTAGGGAGATGTTTTCATTTAATTTTATCAGCGGTCGGGGGGCAGGTGCTGGTAGCGCCAGCATCGGATGGGCGGCTGGCAGCATCAGCGCAGGACGGGGGGGGGGGGGGGTGGGTGGGGGTGGTGCTGGCAGCGCGAGCGCCATGCGGGGGTTGCTGCCGGGCGGGGGGCTGGTGGCTGCTGCGCGACCTGCTGGCGCCGCACCGAACACCTAACCAAGTGTCTGATTACATGCTCATTTCGCGAAAATGTACTTCCGCAGCGAGGACAAGATGGCCGCTTTGCTTCCGGATCATGCGTCCGCTCATGCTGGAGTTTCTTATCTTTCCTAAAAAGAGACTTGTTGCAGTGACGGCAAGAGAACTGCGCGGGCTCCATGACGAGAATGAGTTCCCGGAGTCTGGATCTCCCGAGTGGAACATGAACAAAAAATGACACGCCCACAGACGCTGGTCGTCCAATCCTGAGACCAACCCTGTGTTTATTTTACCACTTCTGTTATATCCGAGGGTTTTCAACCAATGAGAATCTTTAGTGGGCATTGATGAGTTCAAAACATCATTAGGGAATATCATTTGAAAATTACAAATATAACACAAATAAATAATAAATAGGAAGGATTATTGCAAATTATTAACTTGTTATAGGAACATTTTATTTTTATCATTGATATTAAGCTTAATTTAAAAGATAAATTATAACCTAGGTATACAATGTAGTTGTCTGCTTGCAATATTGAGCGGAGCGATTTTTTTTTTTTAAATCAATAATAGCAAATGTTTTATAGGTAATCCAAGTGAGCTTGTTCGCTACGCTCACTCGCCGTCAGGGTTTAGCTCGTTCGCTGCGCTCACTCGCCATTTGGGTCAGCTCGTTCGCTACGCTCACTCGCCATCAATTTAGTTCGTTCGCTGCGCTCACTCACCTTTTGGTTCGGCTCATCCACTGCACACACTCGGCGCCAGATTTAGGTTGTTCGCTGCGCTTACTCACAACAAGTCTGCAATACTCTAACAATTTTTTACTACGCAGGTTTGCTGCAACGGGGTATTACATGTTTACAATATATTAAATGGTGCGTCTCCAAGATATGCTCCTTCTCTCTGTAAACGTGGCATTTCATTCATTCAGTACAAAGGTAAATAAACCACTAAAATAAACAAAACAACAATTTCACATAAAACTAATGTATTCACAAACAGCTGATAGTAACAGTCTGCAGTTAAATTTGGTCCTAATAACAGCTGTATAATCAACGCACAGTAAACAAACCTAATAAAATATTTCTCCTATTAAAATAACATGGTAACTTTAAAGGGCCGTAGGGCAGAACCCTTATGTCCGATTTGGACCATTTCAGATTTATACATTCCCATAGATGGTTACTATGACCGAGCAAAATTTCGTGAGGATCACTCCAGCCGTTCAGGAGGAGTACTTATAAATATAAAGCCAGAGTGTAGTATAGGAGCTTCGCTCGCTCCGCTCAAAAATTAAATTTTTGAAACTCACGCTACAATTATTTGAGATAAATTTGTCAGCTATTTTCAAGCAACCTATACAATATCAACACAATATAACTACATACATTTATTTGGATACCTTAAGGTTTGCAGATTTTACTAGGACAATAACATTAAAATATTTTTCATATCATGAAATATAAAAATATGATAAAAATCTATTATTAAAAATGAGAAATTTGAAACACGTGAGGGCTGTATTACAAGTCCAGTAAAAGCAGAGATGTGATGGTTTTTCTAAAAAACTTTCTAGCTCCTGACGTTGTCCTACACATCAACTAACAATAATATATACTATTGTAAAATAAGATATTCAATAAATTTGTCGCATATCATGGACACGTCCTTATAGACAATTCTATGAGGAATAAAATACTTACTACTTCCCCTTGAGACTAGTAAGTTTTGGTTTTCTTTTGAGAAAAAAATGACATCGTCAGTGGCTTCAAGGTCCATTTCAACCTTTATGTCGAGCCTCGGGACCCTAGAGTTTTCACTATAGATTAAACCTCTGAACATTTTCATTAACACTGACAATTAACATATAAACCAAACACTTCTTCTGTCTACGATGTCTGGCCTGCAACTGGTACATGAGTTGAGTATATGAGGCAAGTAATCATCTCCCAAAGTCCTGAAATGTTTTTTTATGACACCATGTAGTAGAGTAGGCCTTTGACATAAGCATATCTATCTGGTAACATACCGTACTATAGGAACATTGATAATATTTTTTGGTTAAAAAGTTACCGGTAGCTGAACAGTACAGTTTTAGCATATAAAAGAATAAGGTAAAAGTTTTAGAGCTATTTCATGTCACTGAAAGGAAAGACTAAAGGTCTTCATCAGTTTCACTGCAAACTAAGGGATCGTTGTCACTGTCATTTACTTTACTACACATATGACAAATGAAAGCTACCTCATCATCACCTTACTTTTCCTTCTCGATGTCGTTCACATCCAAATTTTTCTTTGGAATGCATTTTTAGTGATATGCCTGTCCACAGTCATACACATTCGATCCATCTCCTTCTAGTCTTAGTAAGCATCTCAGCTGAACACCTCTTACCACAAACTCGACATGTCCAATCTTTGTCCTTATCAAAGATTATTTATTTATTTGTTGTCTCTTGTTTTTCTTTTTGCCTTCTCCATTTCTTTTTTCTTCTCCAAGCCTTTTTCTTTCATTTAATTTTATTTCTTGTAGCCTCTTTGCTTCCCTTTCTCTTTCCTCATATACCTGCCAATGTTTGCTAGTAATGACCGAAGGAAATTTTATTTTATCTTTTTTACGAGTTTTAGTTTTTGTTGGTGATCATGGCCAGAATAAGTGTTTTTGAATGGAGAAGGGATGTTTGAGCCATCTGTATTTGGACAAAGTACCTGTGCTAATGTCTCTCTATTGCTGGTACAAGCCACTGGCTGGTATTAGAGTGTGTGGTAAAGCAAATATGTGAAGTCGACTGTGCTGTTGAACGTGAAGGATATGCTAGGTGATCGGGAACACAAGGTTTCAAAATTTCATATAGAAAACTTATATTTGATGTGAAATCAGAAGGTAAGAAGGATTGGGTTCGGTGGATGGAGAAAGAGTGACAAGTTCCGAAACATCATTGGTTGGTGGTTGGTTTGAGCTTGAGGGAGTCCTTGAAGTGTCAAGTGTTGAAGTGGTGCTATTGTTAATTGGAACACCAACATTAACAAAATCTCTTACTTTCTTCCATCTAACATAGAGATCATTTGCATTTTCAGGACCTTGCCTTATGGTAAGTGTAGTTCAAATCTAGCAACAGTTCTAGGTCGATGAACTTCTCAGTGAAGGCAATTCAATTGGCGCCTTTACAGAGTTGGTCATTTCATTGGTTGAACACATTGAATCTTGGACATTGACATTCTTGGCCATTACTTTAGCTACGGTGTTGTTGAAAATTATTTACACTTTTGTGTAGTCTACTAAATCTGGATGCAAAGGGCATAAGCCACAAATTCTAAACCCATTTTCAAGGTTTTTTTTCATTTGTAGCTTATAACAGAATTACAGTTAATCTACCCCGAGTACCAATTACTTCCGATGTTCTAAAACATGCTCAAGTTTTTAAACTTGCAGATCCAACATTTCACTTCCTGGACGGATCGATATAGTAGGTGGAGCCCAAGAGGCCATTCACTTACTTAAGTATGCAATCAGAGAGAGTTTTATGAGAGTAGGTTTTTTGACAATGTTCGTAACTGTCTGTACAATGTTTCAATAGCTGGCTGGGTATCTGAGTGGTTATAATGCTCACCTTTGACTTCAAGGGTTATCGGTTTCATCCTGAGAAAATTTAGTACCTTTTTAAAACCCCAGTTGCCATATGTCATTGGGCTATTAATTAATTCAGCTTTCTAACAACTGGTCTGGTAAATGCGTAGACTAAGTGGGGATTTCATCAATTTTAATTACCCTCCCCTCATTTAATTACTCCCCACATTTCCCAAGTAATGCTGGGTCAACCAGTGCTTTAAAGATTGGTTTTATGTAGAGCAATACTTCTTTGGGGAGATGAAAGTGATCCTTATAATGGTAGGCCTCATTATTTTGCTTCGCTTTATGAAACTTGCACCACGTGTCTTCGGTTTTTGGGCACAACTCATGCATTGGCTTATCATCTGTGGAACGTAGATGAAAATATGTTGCCCAGACAGCAGTCTGCATTTCTTTGACAAAGGACAAGTTTCTTAAAATGGCAAGTTTATAATATTCCTGAATCTTCAGTACTGCAACGTTACTCAGTCGATTTTCCCCCCTAGTCGACTACCCTCTGATAAAACTGGTTTTTTTTTCAAATTTTCCAATCTGGAACCCATTCTTTTTTTGGACCGGTGAAATTTACAAAACCAATTTCTGTATGGTACGTGTTAAGGTGAATCAAATAAAGTTGTTTCGATCGCGATGTTTAAAAGTTGTCCGTTAAACGTTATTGAGTATAGTCGTACATCGTAGAGGAGCCAAATAAAGTAGTTTGGCCGCGATGTTTAAAACTTTTGGTATAATATTGTTGACTGAAATTAGTGGACTAAAAATTAATTATCCAAAAGTTGGTGTCTAAAGTACCCAAGTAAGTATGTAACCATTTTAGAATTTAATCTCATTCCAAAGCTCTCTGTCTAAAAATTTTAACAATGAGTAAAATAAGTTTATAAATTATACAGTAGTCCTACCTAAATCAGACAGTTTCCAATATTGTTGGCCTAATTGTAAAATCACCTAACTCACACATTTGCAATTTAACAAGAGACACAAAAAACTGGTTAGTTCAGTCTTTACACAAGCTTTTTCTACAACTTTGATCTCGTATATTTCCTTTTAATGCTGTAGTTATAATTACATACCATTGAAAAACATATGTTTCATACTTTTTTGTTTAGAGTTATGTGATTTGCCTATTTAAATAATCGGAGTTAGGAGATTTACTTTTGGAGTCATGAGATTTGCATTGTTAGATTATTGGATTTAGGTGATTTATTTTTAGGAGTTTAGCGATTTGATAATAACATTCTACCTTTACTGTATTCCTCTGTATCTTCCTCTGGAAACAGGTTCATGGCTCATTTCTTCATTGAAAATTGTTTATACTAAGGTCTCTTCTTGTGCTTCAATAACTTCTGCTGCATTTATTGACTCTTCTTGATCATTTGATACCACCTCTATTTCACTACCTATTTCTATTTCTTCATTAAAGATTCGTTGTCTTAAGGGCAGTCCGAACCGCATATAACCGTAATGTTAATAAAATGTTACATATCTCGAAAACTATTAGACCTAGAGATTTGATTTTTGTTTTATATGAAAGGGCATGTATTTTTCTAGTCACAGACCAGATAATTTGTTATTTAAAAATAACAAAATTCTTTTTCTTTTTTTATAAATTATATTATATTTTTTTAAGTTTTATTTTATAAAAAACTAATATAATTCAAGTTAAAATTTAGCCTACATAAACAAAAACCCCTTGGTGTGTGACTAGTTCTTGTTGTTATAAACATATGCTGAAAATTTCATTATGATATCTCAAATAAGTTTGAGATATGTAACATACAGTTTAAAAAACACAAGTTTCCGGAAAACTTCAAAAAACCCTCACGACTAGTAACAAGTCATCTACTTACATTTTAATAATGTCCAGCACAGTATGAAGGGTTGTCTGGGTCTTCCTCTTCATTGTACAAATCTTCCAACCTTCTTTTAGCCATTGTTCTAGCTTGTCTGATTTTTTTTCCAATTCTTCGGTCGCTTTTTTAATACGTACAATATCGAGCCTTTTCAGTGATGTCACTAAATTCTGCCCAACTCTTAGTCCTAAACTTTCCATCATTTTGATTTTTGACACATGACCTTCATTAAACGTTAAAACAGCTTCATAAACTCCAAATGTAAGCGTTTCCAAGGAAACAAATGTTCTTTTTGGGATTCTGGACCAGATTACATTGTTGAGGGACTCATTGGGATTCTGAGATTTACCTTTCAAGCATTTGGTCAGGAGGGCAGGATCAACTAAAGATTGAAAAATTGGCTTTATTGCCAACATTATGATCTCAGGTAGATGGAAATATTGGGGGTAAGACTACCCCGAGGGCTGAAGGCCATGTATTTAGTAAGACCAATTAAAGTTAAAACATATCTTGTTTATTATTAGGATGGCAAATAGCAAGTTATGATTTAGTACAAATTACAAGTCCTAAAAATCTTAGAGAAGGAGAGAGAGAGAGAGAGAGAGAGACAGCGAGACTCACCAAGGATGAGGAGCATGACGTGCAGCAAGCTGTCGGCAGGCAGGGAATGATGGCCTCTCGCGGTAGGGCCTTTTTATATGAATTGATAACACCTGGACTGTCCACGGGGTAATCCCCCCGGATAGGGTGGACCGCAGCGCGTGTACGTTATCAGCTGCTGCGCAATAATGGGAAATAAAGTACTTTTTGAGGTGGGTTGCCGAATAATAGTTTATTTTAGGATAATAAGACTCTTTTGATCCGAGTGAGGGTCGTCCCCTAGATCGGTACGTTCATGGAAAGTGTCATAGAATTATTGATAAAGGTAATGGTTAGGGCGCGCAGCCCGTTGTATTTTTCATTGATAACGGTCGGGGTTAATTCTATAGTCGCGGGGGTTCGGTCCCTCGCGCAGATGCGTTCTGTGATTGTAAAGATCTTTGTTATCTTTAGTTCAAAGACAATGACGTTCAATGTGATAAGGGTGAATTTGTAATTTTGGGGTTTTTGGAAATCGGCTGCATCTGACGGCAGCTGTGCCAGGTGACGGTATCTAACGGCCGATCAATACTTAACGGATGTATCTGGGTTTTCCTACATAACACTCGCCCCTCAACAATGAAAGTCTAGCCTATCACTAGATTGGCTAGACTTTAAAATTAATGTCCTCCTTCTCTCTCTCAGTCTCAACCACACCAAAATCATGGATTAATACATACAACATAGATAAACCATAATTAATATACATGCACAGTGGATAATACAATGGTTACATAATGGCACATAACAATTTACAGAACAGTACAATTTTGTATCGCTAGACAGAAAAATGTTTATTTCAAGTGACTTTCGTAATTGACAATTTCTTATAAAACTCTAAATCTAACATAGTGTTGCTGGCTGGAGTTGCTCGTTTTGTGGCGGAAGGTGTTATCTCGGTTTCTAAGTGACATTTATGATAATGACCCACGCGGCCACAAGCAGTTAGTCTTTGTCTTGTGCGTTTTCAGTTAGCATGGGCTGTTTTGGCTTTCTTTTTTTAAGTGGTGCCGGAAATCGAAAACGTTTCAGATTCCTCGCGGGGGTTATCACTATCGAGTGGTATACACCGGCCCCCAGTGTTCTAGTAAGCCATTCCTGGCCGGAGAGAACGGAAATTGTATCTATTGATGTGAAGACTCGGAAACAAGTTCGGTTCTTAATTCGCCACTAAGGTAATGAGTAACTAGTTACTCATCCAGTTTTAAGTGCTTAAAATTTATGCCAATTTAGGAGATTAATGTCTTTTGTATGTAATCGTGACTCATTGTGATAAATTCTCACGTTATTTTTATTTATTAGTACCAGGGGGACCGAGCTTAAGCTCAGTAAAATTTTTACTTTCGTTCTCACACAAAGCTCGTTCGCTCAGCTCACTCACCCTCTTCCATTTTAAAGAAGACCTCGTTCGCTTCGCTCACTCGCCAAGCCGACGGTTAGTGCACTTTGGTATAATATTCTTAAACTACAGCTTAAAGATGTAACACATTGGTTTATATCTACAGTTATCAGCTGATTTTTGTTCAATTAATAAAATCTCCATAAGGATAACATGGAAACTTTGAAGGGCTCTAGCTCGAAAACCGGATTTTCCCCAGACATGGGACCAGCTCCAATCGATTTCTGGTGGCCAAAAGCCCTATATTCTACAAAAAAAATCAAAAATCCTTGGAGCGAAAAAAAAAACTTTGCCCGGACAAACGGAGCTTGTTTTAGAGAATAAGATTTTTTTTCAAATATTTTAACAAAATTTACAATTTAAACACTTTAAAAGAACGGCGTCTGTTAAGTTCGGTGAAAAATAACGATGAATTGTTATAGAATGGTATAACTAACTGCTCGCTTCTAGAACTACTTTTACTTGCAACTTGCAATCTCCACCCCTCTCAAACAGGCCACCTAGCGGCCCAATAGGCGAACGCCTGCAACAGTCCTTCCACCACACTATGCAGCAGTGCGTGCCAAATTGAATATACAATACTCGGCGCGGCGCAGCGCGTCCGCACGCCTGCTGGCACACGACTTACTGTATACATGTATTAACACACAATGGATTAATGCTAACAGAGCCTAGACTACATAAATAAAATGAACAAACATTAATACTATAAAATATTACGCACACATAACCTACATAAATAAAAGAGACGAATATACATGTATAAACATTAAATATTCCAATACACACGCCTAGATATAAAAGATTAATCAAAAGATTAAACACACGGTTAAAAACACAGGTTACATATACGAGTATTACTACACACGTATAAATATAAGAGATTAACTCACACACCTGAATATACCTACATAAATATGAAGATTAACACACATACATGACTATTAAAAAAAAAATCAATAATAATAATACGCCCATATTACAAAAAAAAAAAAAAAGAAAAGATAATACACACCTATTAATAAGAGATTAATACTCAAACATAAAATAGTCCTACCGAATTCCTCTAGTGCAACGGTACAATATTGAATATTTAACGCACGGTATGATAACCATGTCCAGAACGTCCTTATCCTTGAGGTCCATATATACTAACATTTCCAAGATTCAAGGGTTACTGCCTGTTAAGGCCATATGCTTGGTGCCTATCCGTGACTCCGCTGTAATTTATCAGTCCAAGTGCACGGTTAATGCCTTAAACCTACACACAATTGTTCAGTTTACTAGCTTACAACAGGATGTCCCTACGGAGCATTCAGAGAATGTCATATAAAATAATCCTGTACCCTTACTTTTACACTTACACACTCTCATTCGGCACTGTGTTCCTTATCACGGGAAGGTCAGGACAGGAGCTGGTGTGTATGATTGCTCGGTCCCCGTCGTCGCGGCTGCGTTGGTCACCTGGTCCGCCGTGCCGGTCGGGGTTGTCTTCCCCTCGCTCCGGATGTTGTGGCTCCTCGCGTTCCAGCATCCCCGGATCGTCGCCCTCTGCCACAGTACGATGACGATGGCTGCTGCTATGCTGACTGCCATGCCACAGCCCCACTTGATGTTTTTGTATGCGGTCGTCCTTTTCCATTCCTTGTACTGGTTCTCCGTTTCTTGGAGAAGTAAACGAAGGTGGGCATAACTGGTGCCTGGGTGCAATGTGGAGTTGATGATTCTATGAAGTGGCCTCATACCTGGGTACTGGTCCGCCTCAGTATGGTAGGTGGTCAGTGTCTTCCGCTCTTCAAGTGATAGCATGGATGGAATGGGTGGTACTTTAAACTCGGTCTTTCCTTCGAACTGCATATATCCCCTGGTAACAGGATACAGGACGAAGTTGCTGGCGTGGACGTGGCATCCTGCAGACTTGGTGATAACGCCCGCTCCCTGGATCGTCAATATGGTTGGCTGTGGATCTGACATGCACTCCAGAGTGATGGTGAGTTTCTCGGAGGTGCTGAAGACCCAACTTCCCTTGGTGGCTACCCGGTACAGCTTAGTGTCGGCTGCGCCCAGGTACATCTTCCGGCTACAGATGGATGGAACCGCTCCCTCCTGCTCCTTGAACAGCATTGCAGCACATCTCGTATCTGGTTGCAGGTGGACAGGAACGTCTGGCGGGCATACGGCGTAGCGTCCGGCCGTGCACCCTCGTAGGAACTCGCCGGACAGGAGAAGGTGCCGCTGCTGGTCCTCCGAGATTGCCAAGTACTCTCCCACGTCTGTGAGCTCCACATACCTCTGCAACTGTCTCTCCCATACGGGTAGTGAAATAATTTTGTAAACGGAAAAGTGTCGATTTACTGATTTTAAAGGAATTTCAAAAATGACTCGAATTGAGTTATTGTTACCTATAGCATATGCTTTGCACATACTGTAGTAGAGGTGAACCAGACTCACTTCCGGACTTATTACTAAACTAAGCCCTTCAGGTAATCTTAATACTACTTCATTTAATAGTGCCAATAATTTTTCTGGTGCGACAATTGACGAACTTATTTTACCTTGTGCCAAGGTATCCAGAGCTTGCTGGATTCGTACAAGTTCCCTATCAACAGAGTTTATCATAAATTCCACACTGCGGAACAGTAAGTAAGTCTTTGCCCTATAAAACAAGGACGCGTTTAGTGAGGATACCCTTTCGTCTACCTTATGTAGTATTTTGGAGAACTGACCTAGGTTCCTATCCACTACAGTCGCTAAAGTATTAATGTCTCGTTCCGAAATTTTGACTTCCTCTTGTAATTGTTTGACATATGAAAGTTGTTCCTTTTCTAAATGAATAGAATTTTCCGAAAGTGACGCCAATACGTCGATGTGGTTGTTGAGGGTCAATAAATCGCTATTGTCCATGGTTCCAAACAAAAATTTCATTCCGGATCCTACGGCATCAATGAGTCCCCGCTTCTGGCGACCCTGGGAGCCCGATAATGTTAGCAAACTTATTGAATCGAGGCGTTCCCGTAATTTCGACACCCCGATCTGCATACGACCAAGTTTCTCCCACGCAAAAGTTTTAAGGCTAGTTTTACTAGTCACGTTTTCCACTAAGTCCGTCAGTGAGTTAACAAGTGTTAAATATTCCTGCACGTCAGTTTTGCTTGCAATAGTCCACATGTCCCCTGATAAAGTCATTTCCCTTTCCTTTACAAAAGCCACCCCCGATGGTGGAAAGTTGCAAACTCGCTTTTGACACTCCCAAACATGGGAGTTTTCTTGGGCAAACGCGCCTAGCACGTAACTAAGACCTGAAATGAATAATAAAAATAAAATAATAAAAAATAATAGTAGCACAACACTGCCAAGTTATGTCGTTCTACAATTCACTTATTTTTCACACCATGCTCATAACTACTTGAATAAATAGCCCGTCTCGTCTGACCAAACCCGTTTATCATCGGTCACAGATAACGCGGCCTCGCGTGCGTGCGTGCACACACACTTCAACAAACATATCTGACTATACTACTTGATAACAGTTCTAACTATTTAAGCCAAGCCTAATCGCTTTTATTCCGCACTTGTGCGCAGCCACTATCGCTATTTTATTTACATATATTTACACTTGTAGTTACGTATTCCGTCTCTCGTTAATCCATTGAGTTGACTCGTCTCCTGTGCCGTGTCCGGATGGTCGGTCCCCCGTCATTGTTTTGGCCCGGCGCGGCATTCCGGCCTACCCCGGAGGGGGGTTGCCAGTCCTTATTCCGTTCATCATCAATAAATGTTAAGTTCCCCATACCTCCAAAAATTGAATCGTCTTCGCTTGCCACATCCGGTCCACCAGTTTCTGCGACCGGTGGACTTCCGGTCGTTGCCGTTTCCGGTTGGGTTTCCCTCGGGCCTATCACTCGCGGTGCTCCGAAATTCAATAATAGATCCATATCATTGCCACTTCCGTCAGGTAATTCCCTGCTGGTCTCATCGTCACCTATCTCATCCTCCTTCCGGTCGGTGACCGCCTCGTTATCTGTGGCGTAGTTGGAGATAATACTATCTCGCAGATGTTCCCTACTTTTCTTTAATTTATTATTATTAATATGTAATTTCACAGGTCGCCCATCAATTTCAATTTCATAAACAACATCAGACAGTTTTCTTAGCACCAGGTGTTGACCACTATAAAACTTTTTAAATTTTGAGCCCGGGCTATTCTTTACATCAGCATGAAACGCGTATACTTCTTCCCCTACATCGAATTCTACCAACTTAGTATTTCGGTCATAGTACTCTTTACTCTTTTCCCGACTTTTCCGGGTTGCTTCCCTCGCAATTTCGTACGCATTTAGGAGTCTGTCCCTTAGAGCTACGCATTGCGGTTCCGCTACAGTTTTACACTTAAGATCGTCGTCACTTGGCAGCTCCATTTCCCTACCGTGGAGGAGGAAGAATGGGGTTGCGTTAGTCGTCCGTCTTATTTTTAACGTTGCGGAGTGCCATTAACACTAACAGCACATGGTCGTCCCAGTCGGGGTCATTTTGGTTGACGTAGTGCGACAACATGGCAGCGATCGTGGCATGCTGTTGCTCAATCATGCCGTTCCCCGCTGGATGATAGGGTGTAGTTTGTAACTTCTTAATTCCCAGCAAATCACACACCCCTTTGAATAATTTTGATAAGAAATTGGTGCCCTTGTCACTCAGGACCCGTTTTGGCACGCCGTGGCGAGCTATTATGTTGTGAACAAAAGCTCTTGCCACGGTTTCCGCCGTTTGGTCCTTGAGTGGCACGGCCTCAACAAAACGTGTTAGATGATCGATACATGTTAGAATAAATTTATTCCCCTTCCTAGTAACCGGCAGTGGCCCGACGATATCTATAGAGCAAAGCGACCATGGCTCTTTCTCCATTTCAAATAACTCCATTGGAGCGGTCTTTATGTTGCCTTTTTCGTAGCGCGCATTCCCGACAGCTGTCTACATAATTTTTTACGTCATTGAGCATGCCAGGCCAGTTATAGCGTGATTGGATCACACTAAGTGTCTTGGCAATGCCCATGTGACCGCTAAAATTGGTATCATGATGCTGATATAGCACTTTGAATACCATTGACTTAGGGATTACCAATTTATGCCCGTCTTGATCCCTACAGTACAGCAATCCGTCCCTATCAATTATGAATTTTGATTCCTCAGATTTACTTGCAACACTAAATTTAGATTGACAGAACTCGTCTTTCAGTTGTTCCCGTAGTACTAGCTCCCTCGACCAGATGGGACGTAACACCTCTTCCGAGTCCACGTAATTAATACGAGACAATGCGTCCGCCTGTACATTCTGAACTCCCTTCCGATGCACTACGTCGTACGTATATTCGGATAGTGTGAGTGCCCATCTGATTAGTCGGGAGTTCGGATCTTTAAGCGAAAAAATCCACTTCAAATAAGCACAGTCTGTTATGATAGTGAATCGTGTATTGAGTAAATACGGTCTCCACTCTTTGACTAACGTGACGACAGCCAGGAGTTCCCGCTCTGTCGCCGAATACTTGGTCTGTGCCTCTGTCAGCACCCTACTGAAATAAGCTATCGGTCTCTCCACCCCGTCGATTTCCTGAGCCAGCACCCCACCAATAGCGACCAGACTTGCATCGGATATGACAAATAAATGGTTTGTCGAATTGCGGATAAGCCAATATTGGTTCACAGAGTAGGGCGTCCCTTAGGGACTCTAATGCCCTCTGCTGCTCTGGACCCCAGACAAATGGAGCGTTCTTCTTAGTTAAATTGGTTAGAGCTCTTGCCATTTCACTAAACCGCGGAATAAATCTACGATAGAAGTTTACTAACCCCACAAAACCCCTCAGCCGCTTAAGGTCCTTTGGGACCGGGTAATTAGCAATAGCGTTTGTTTTACGTTCATCCGGCTTGACGCCATCTTTGGAAATCACATGACCAAGATATTCAATACTGTCTCTTGCGAACATACACTTCGTAGGCTGCAAAACAAAATTTGCCAACGATAATTTCTTAAAAACATCCCCCAATCGCTCCGCGTGCTCTTCCATGGTACGGGTGGCAATTACGATATCATCTAAATAAACCAATACCCCGGCGGATTTCAGTCCCTTAAGGACATTATCCATAACCCTTTGAAACGTTAATGGTGCGGAACACAGTCCAAAAGGCATTTTCTTAAACTCATACAAGCAATCTGTGGTTACGAAAGCGGTTTTATCCCTGTCTTCAGGCGCAACGGGAATTTGGAAATAGCCTGAGTAAAGATCCAAATTACTGTATAGATCCTTGTACCTCCTAGGGAGTCAAGGGTCTCACTTAACAATGGGAGAACGTAATATTCTTTTTTGGTAACAGCATTAAGACGTCTGTAATCAACTGCAAACCGCCATTGTGGTTTATAGTCTGGTCCCGCATCGACTGGTCGCTTCTTCTGCACGAGTACTATCGGAGACGCCCACGCAGAGTTAGACGGCTGTATAATGTCCCGTTCTTGCATATCACTAATATGTTCCTGAACTACACCTTTTAAAGACTCCGGCAGTCTATACGGAGCCGATCTAACCGGCAGCGCGTCCCCGGTAGGTTTGCTGTGCTCAATCATGGTGGTACACCCTAACGGCCCCGTACCGTCATAAAATAGGGCACGATATTTCCAGAGAACTGGGAACATAGTGGCCTTATCCTTAGGTGACAGATGCTCTAATTTGGAATTTATCAAATTCTTTAAGTCTAAGGTTTTCTTATCACACTTCCCTTTGAATATTTCTCCCCATACTCCATCGTCCTCCTCCATTTCGGACCTTCTGAGCTGTTCGACCAGATCTGCCATATCCCCCCCCCACTACTTGCATCGCTAGTGTCCCTACTATTATTCACCTGGCCTACTCTATATCCGCGCCTTTCATCTCGAGCTATCCCAGCTATTAACTCTACATCACTGTACTTACTCAGTTCATCACTGTTCACACGGCTCACCGGCCTATTTCCAACACAACTCATTTCATCACAACTCGTAACACAACTCAACTCATTGAAACCGTAATTCTCACAACCGCTCAGCAACCCATGACCGGTGGCGCCGTTAGGCATCGGCTTCCCGCCGACCGGTCGCTCCAGACCACCTCGAAAATCATGGTTGGTGAGGAAAAACTCGTCATCACGACTACTCTTCAAACCGCTCAGCAACTCCGGGTCAGTGACGGCGTCGTTAGGCATCGGCTTCTCGCCGCCCGGTCGACCCAGACCGTCCAAAGACCCATTGTCGGTGAGGAGACCCAGATACGCAGAGGGCTTGGGCCCAGCACACTCCGCCCCGACCTGGACTACGGTACCGACCAGGGACCCAACCCTGGGTTTCACAACAGCCGCCTCGGATAAACCAAAACAAAACCCACTCTCTAGAGTGACCATCTCATCATTTCCATTCAACACACGACATTGCACAAAACACCGACATTTCTCATCTCCAACACGTTCCTCGAAAACCTTGCTAACCACTCTTGCCACGCAAATATCAAAATCTTTCTCCTCTCCATTACAGCGCTCAACAACAACAAACTCCGGACTACTCAACTTCCTATCTCCATTCCTTAATTTCAACTCTCCCCGCAACAAATTCTCGGTTCTAGCCTCCAGAACAACCGGCTCAGGTGTCACCACCCTCCAGACTCTGTCATCCCTCTGGGTCGATAATTGGTTCCGTGAGCCGACAGACTCCCCGGATCCCAAACCAGAATGTCCTTCACACCCCCCTTGAGGGGTAGCTAGTCCCTCACGGGCGGCGTCAGAGGGCGAGGGAGGGGTGCCGGCGCCCCTCTCCCCCTTTGTCTGGAGTGTGGCGAGTCTAATCTCATCTAGCGTGAAATCGATCACTACCCCTAGCTTCCTCAATGCGTCTAGCCCTAATATACCGTGATATGGCAGATCTAAGTCGCACAAGTGAAATTCCAATTCAAACACTTCCCCTCCTATCTCTACACTTATATCAGCCTTCCCTGTCACGTTCAATCTATCCCCAGTTATCCCCATTGCACGAACCGTGGACTTTTTGACATCACCCTTATACAATTTCCCCTTAAACAACGAAATGAGTGCTCCAGTATCAACGAGGAACCTGTAACGCATATTATTGATTACCCCTACAAGAGTTAGGTCCACACCTGCCGCTAAAGTGATACCGGAAATCATTTCATTGTCGCTGGTAAACGGTCCAACAGTCGGGTGATCTACTGTCTCCCTGTCGGACCCCGGAAGTTTAAAGAGCTAGCGTCGCGGGAGTTACGCCCATTGCTATCCGGTCTATTTAGGTTCGCCTCAGAGACCCTGCAATCCTTAGCGTAATGCCCCCTGCGGTTGCACCTGTAGCACACCACATCTGCCACTTGAAACGACCTGCTACGGCCATCCGCCAGGTTGAATCTCACCCTCCTATTGTCTGGCACGCACGCCGACGGACTGGGGTTCCTATTGTTTGCTCCCTGTTCATAACGACCGCCCCTATTCACACCCCGTCCATCCCGCCGACGGTCTATGTGTCTGCCGCCCCGATAACTCCCCCTACCTGTACCTGGGGAAGAGCTCCTTGAGTAATTTCCGCCAAAATCACGGTCTCGGCCTCTGGTGTTATCTTGGTCACGCCCGCCACGATCCGCGAACCGACCCTGGCTACGACAATCGGCTACCCTATGCCCCGGTCGATTACCCCCTCAATTACCCCCTCGATTACCCGGTCGAGTTCCAGCACGAAATCTGGAAAACTGAGGCGCTTGATTCGCTCGGCTTTGATGCCTCCTCGGCTTCCACAAGTGTCGCCCACTGCACGGCGTCTTCCCATTTCGTGGGGAAACGGAAACGCGTCACCTCACCCGGCTTACCTTGGAGGCCATGCAAAAAGGACGCTAACATACGCCTCTCCGCCTCTTCCTCAACTACTTTCTGAGTATCCGGGTCTCCCGTTTGCCGAATAGTGAGAGCACCGAGCTGTCTAATTCGTTCCGAAAACTGCGCGACCGATTCCCCTTTCTTTTGCATCGCATTCTGCAATTTCATAAAATTGAATTGATCCGGGTGTTTGCCAAGAAATCGATCGATGAACGCGGTCTCGACATCCTGAAATACTAGCGGCTTGTTAAGGTCAAATTTTGTAGATAAGAATGTCGCTGCCGCACCTTTCGACTTAAGTACGACTACATGGGTCTTATCGTCATCCGACCATTTACCAAGGGCAGCGGCTTGTTTAATTTGCTGAAAGAATTCACGCACCGTATTCCCCGTGCCATCTCCCTTAAATACGTCAACAAGTGCTGCGGCCGCCACATTCATATTTTCAAACCCCGTGGCCTTGCTAGTACCCGCGGACCCGTCCTTTTTCTTTTGTTCCGCCAGGTATTGTTTTAATGTGTCCATCTCCCCCTTAAGTGACTCGAAAGCCGCCTGAGTGACAGACATTGTTCCTACCAAGCAAGGAGAAAATCGTAAAAGAAAAAAATTCACACACCCACTCCTTGTCTAACTTACTATAATGACTAGTACTATACAAAATGATTAAAATACTGATACGGTATGCTTAACGAAGCACATAAGAGCCGACCCACTATTCCACGATGTATACAGCCAGATTAAAAATACACAAACGCAACAAAACACACCCGAAATCCAGCCTTTTAAAAATGACCACGATGGCATAATAGTTCTTCAATTAAAATCAATAACTATCTTAGTCACCCTTACTCGCTTAACGTTATTTTCGTGTGTATACGCCGTGTGGCCTTCGTTCACGAATTTTTCAATAATCCGCTGCACCAGAGACCGCAACAGTGACTAGCACCCTTCCAAAATCACGTCCGGATCGAATACAGGCAAATAATATTTAGGAATTTTGTCACTCATTTGCGGATCGGATTCTCGTAGTGATGTTCCCCAGGTACACACGGTAGTGCACGCTTCGTATTTACAATTTTAGCCAATGCCCCTCGCTGAGTTCCCGTAGTGCTAACAGATTTCCCAACGGATGTGGTATTTGGCGGTGGGTTTCCCGAAGGAACGTGCTCGTAATATGCTGTAATTACGGCTGACCGTGTCCCTATCCTTGTAAACAAGGAAGTGGTATATCCGCTCGATTGAGACGATTCCCCAGGTGCAGTGTTAAATCGGCGAACACTGCTACCGTCCATAAACCTCTCCGGCTCACGCTTAGAGGATCTAGCCCCCAATTTGATTTCACTGATTCTAATAAGACATAAACAATTACAAACCACACACGAGACCAGCAGTGATATGAACTTCCGCGAGAGATAGGCCCCTACTCACTGATAAAATTTACTACAATATTCTTATCGCGGCCAGTGACATATCATGCGCCGAATATGTGGCATCAAAATATCATACACTAAGTGATAATATATTTCAGTCGGCACTGACCTTCGAAGTTCGCGCAAAAATTCTACAATTGCATCTAAAATATCTGGCTCCTCAGGTTGACCAGGCCCGTCCCACATACGGAAAAAATAACTTAAAAAGACGTACTAAAAACAACACATACAAAAGAGGCTCGTACCTCCACGTTAATTAGAAACAACCCCAGGTCAGCTATCCAATCTATTATTACTTTAAGAAGGTCAGAGTAACAGATATCTTTGTCAAACAAGGCGCGGTTGTAGCGTGCTGTTTGCTTTATTTGCTACAGATTTATATAACCCTAGTTAACTCAGACGGCCACGGGGTGGGTCATAAAAAAACAATTAATCTGATTTCTGAAAATTGATTTTCATAATTAAAACTTGTGCTCTATACTAAATTAAAAATGGGCGCCAGCCGATCAGGAGTGATCGACACCTTTTGCACTGATAGCAAAGACTAACAGTCTGTAACCCAGTTCCGATCAAGGTTATACACAATGAAAAATCAGAGATCTATTTCAGATCACCTTCTGTTTATTGTTTTACCAAAGAATTTAACAGTGCAAACAAAGAAGCTAGGCAAAAGTTGCTAACATTTCTTTCCAGAACAAAAAATTTAACCTTCAGGGTCTTCAACATATGATAGGTCTACAACTTAAAATCAATTGACCCAAAACAAAAATTTCATGTGAATTGACCTTACAGATTACAATAATTTTTGAGCATTCGGCTCACCAAAACAAAATATAAATCCTTT
>CM061531.1:175369550-175548062 GCA_030545055.2 Neoaliturus tenellus | reverse complement strand
AGAACCTTCACAAGGAAGGACAACATGCTGAAGCATGCCCGTTTCCACTGCAGAGCCCGCCGTATGGAACCCCAGACTGGTGGGGCCCCTCCGCCATCGCCTGCCCCCTCGTCGTCATCATCAGGAGGAGGAGCACCGAGTGAAGACGACGAGGCGCCTGTGATCCCCGGCGACCTAGCTCCTGTGGGGTTCGTCGAGATCGAGACGGCATTCCGCGGGCGACTCAAGACGTATCGCCTAGCCGAGCCCGCGGACCAGTCAGTCACCCTGCAGGAGTTCCTACTGTCGCTCAGGACGCAGGTAATCACACTCATGCGACGTATTTTAAATCACACTCATGCCATCAAAGTCAATTTGTGGGTCGAATGCAAATTTGTCAATATTCACGGCGAGACGTGTAGGCGAGCCTTCTAAACCAAAAATGTCTCCATCTTGCATTCTTCAGATGTTGATGAAATATGTCAAGATTTCATAAACAAAATTCTACTGGAGAAGGAGACATGCGAAATGAAGGGCTCGGGATGGAGCTTTGTGAGGGTCTTGGACATGGAGGTCCGAGTAAATGTCTACAGCCCTCTCAGAGGCAGCTCATTCATCCCCCTTCCTCACGATATCGCCGTGAGACACTCTGTGATTAATGTGCTTAACGATGCGGATGAACGGTGCTTCGAATACTCTATCCTTTCGAAGTACATCGATGATGCTCGACGTGATCGGCTCACCTCTAATCA
Source organism: Neoaliturus tenellus (assembly GCA_030545055.2). Lineage (NCBI taxonomy): Eukaryota > Metazoa > Arthropoda > Insecta > Hemiptera > Cicadellidae > Neoaliturus > Neoaliturus tenellus. The sequence continues at coordinate 175,547,331 of CM061531.1, read as the reverse complement.
CTTCACCGCAGAGGTCAGAGCCCGAGCTAATTTAAATTTCGATGGACTACAATTCCCATTGAAAATCACCGATATCCGCAAGTTTGAGCGCAACAATCCAGGGGTAAGCGTTAACGTGTATGGTCTGGACAAGAAGAAGCAGAAACACTTCAATTCTAATAAAGAAGAACATTTCGTCTTTCCGCTTCGCGTCGTGGATCAAGAGCTGCCGAACCACTTCGATCTCTTGTTCCTAACAGATGAGCGTACCACTCACTATGCGTACATCGCTAATTTTGAGAGGCTAGTCACTTGTCAATTGACACGTCGTGGGCATCGCTTGTTTATCTGCAAGAGATGCTTTGCGTATTTTGACAACCGGCCAAACAAGTTAGGACTAAATGGGGCTGAACGATTGAATGAACACCGACGATACTGCTCCAAAAATGCACCATTACGCACCGATGTGTCAGAAGAGGAGCATAAAATGTTCAATCGCCCCGAGCGTACCAAGAGAAGTCGGTTTACCATCTATGCCGACTTCGAAAGTATGCTAGTTCCCTTTGAGGCAGAAATGCCTCCTCATCCCGCACCAACTGTCCAGCCACCAGCGTGGGATCCTGCTACCAACAGATTAACTGGACAACAGCGAGTGGGTGGGACGCCCAATAATGTTCGGCACTTCATCAACGCTGTACGGGATGACGTACAGAAGATTGGGGATATCCTGTACGGCCAGCGCATGCCCGGAGATCCGCCGCAGTTGACAGAACAGCAGGAATTACAGTTTCGACGAGCTATTGTCTGTCATATCTGCCAGCGGGAATTCGGCCCTAACGACGGTGACAACATCAAGGTTAGGGATCATCAACACTCGCCTCCGTACAACTACAGAGGAGCCGCTCATCGCACATGCAACCTCCGCTTCCGAGAACAGGAGACCGTCAACATGTACTTCCACAATTTATCCAACTACGACGCACATTTCATCGTACGTGAGCTCGGCGTGGATAAAGGAGATGTAGATGTACTCGCCAACACCGAGGAGAAATATATCACCTTCTCCAAGCGGTTCAAATATCCAGGCGCGGGTCGGCGGAACAGCATCAAGCTCCAGTTTGTGGACTCATACCGACTAATGTCGAAGGCTTTGGGCACACTGGCATCGATTCTGCCGGCCAATAAGATGACCATCACGCGCGCCCGATACCAAGACCAAGAAGAGTTTGACCTGCTTAGGAGAAAGGGAATCTTTCCCTATGAGTACATTACATCGATGGAAGTACTTGATGAAGATCGACTGCCACCTAAGGAAGTTTTCGGCGAGAATGTCTCCGACGAGGACTATGCACACGCCCAACGCGTATGGAACAAGTTCAACTGTGGGTCCCTCGGACAGTACGCGGAAATCTATCTCCAGACTGACGTTCTGCTACTGGCCGATGTGTTTGAGGGATTCCGAGAAATTTGCATGACACACTACAACCTGGATCCTGCACATTATCTCACACTACCTTCGTACGCTTGGGACGTGATGTTACTCAAGACCGGCGTGGTACTCGATACCCTACAAGACGTGGATATGTATTTATTCTTCGAAAAGGGCATTCGAGGCGGACTGACCCAATGCGTCACTAGGCACGTTGTCGCCAACAATAAGTTTACAAGAGCGGAAGATGGCGGCAACCGAAACGGCCAAGGCGCATCGACAAGTGGAGCTGTCGTAGAACACGACGATGATACATATATCATGTATTATGATGCAAACAACCTCTACGGATGGGCCATGTCCGAGCCACTCCCTTACAAGGATTTCGAGTGGTTATCGCAACGGGAGATTGATGACTTAGACGTGATGAACATACCGGCAGACGGAGAGAATGGATATGTATTGGAAGTGGACCTGGAGTATCCAAGGGACCGGGCACTCCACGACAGACACCGCGACCTCCCGTTCTGTCCGGAAGTTCAAAAGTCACCAGCATACCAGTTACCATACTCGTCGGAGGACATTATAAACAGCGGAGCAGGACAGTCGAAAAAACTGATGGCAACTCTCATGGACAAGGAGGAATACGTAATCCATTATCGATACCTTCAGCAAGCAATTGAGAATGGACTGCGTGTTCACCGCGTTCACCGGGTGCTACGTTTCAAACAGTCGCCGTGGTTAAAACCGTACGTGACGCTGAATACCCAACTGAGACAGCAGGCCAACAACAAATTTGAAGTGGAGATGTTCAAACTAATGGTCAATGCTGTCTATGGTATGAGTCTCCAGAATGTTAGAAAACATCAAAATTTGAAAATCGCCGCATCCCGCAAGATTTACACCAAGTACGTGGCCAAGGTCAATTTTAACGACCGGATTTGGTATACTGAAAACCTGGCCCTACTGAACATGGCTAAAGTCAGAGTCGTGTTGAACAAGCCTGTCTATGCGGGGATGTGCATTCTGGACCACAGCAAACGGTGGATGTACGGTTTCCACTACGATATGGTAGAACGGTACGGAATCGAGAACATCAAGATGGCCTATATGGATACCGATGGCATCTACTACCACATCCGTACCCGAGACGTCTACCGCGACACGCACCTGGACGACTTCGACACCAGCAACTATCCTCAGAACCATATGTGCTATGATGGGCGCAACGCCAGGGTTCTGGGGAAATTCAAGGACGAAGTCGGTGGGAGGATCATCAGGATGTTCGTCGGCTTGATGGCGAAACTATACTGCATGACACCAGGAATCATGACGTGCAATATTGGTAACGGAGATGACGACGATTATGGTGCACCCCCGCCTGTAAAACGGGCAAAAGGTGCTAACCGCGCCGTAGTTGCGAAGGACCTGTCCGTACAAGATTACTTGGACTGCTTGTACAACAAGACCACGAAAAGTACGGACAATCAAAGGTTCCAGAGCAGACACCACATCATCTACACCGTTGTGGTGAGGAAGCGGTCCCTGGCCCCATACGACGATAAACGTTATGTAATGCCAGAGGACGGAATAAACACGCTTCCGTGGGGGCACTATGCCATTCCCCCCAGGGCGCCACCGTTACCTCCAGCACTGCCAGCGCTGATGGATGTCGACGAAGCAGTATAGTCTGAGTGTCTCGCATGAGTGTGGTCGGGTAGGCTCCGTTCGGATAGGTAGTGTTTGTGATGGACTGTTATGGACTGTTGGACTGTGATGTGATAATTTATTTTGTGAATTTAATTCATTTGTTGTATATTTTATAGATCTTTATGTTTGTTGATTATTTCATAGATTTTATGTTTGTTGATCATTTTATATAGTTATTTATTTCCTTTCTTGAAAATATTGTATAAAGTTCTTTCTTGTAAATTCATTTGTAAATATTTTATAGACCAATTGCTTTAAATTAATGATTGTTGACTATTTTATAAATTTTATTTATTCTTGCAAATTGTTATTTAAATATTTCTCTTCAAACATTAAATTCTTTCTTGAAAATATTGTATAAAGTTTTTCCTGTAAATTCATTTTTGTAATTATTGTGAACTAATTTTTTCAAATAATGTATAAAGATCATTCCCGTAATTTAAATCTCTTTCATATAATGTATTAAATTCATTCTTGTAAATATTGTATAAAGTTCTTGCACATTCATTTTTAAATATATATTGTACATGCTTAAAAGTAGTTATTTTCAAAAATAAATCTAGTAATTTGTATATTGACATACTTGTTTTTATTCTTTCCAGTTTCACACTTAGTCTTAGAATCTTTCACTATCAGACTCTTTGATTTTTAATATCAAACTCTTTTCACTAATAAAGTAAATATAAATGATGAGTCTGCATAAAGGTCAAACTAATAGGCTCTTTTCACTTTGAAAAGTTATGTCAAAGATGTGCAATGGGTAAACTAACAGACTCTTTTGAAAATTTAAATACTGAGTCACTAGACTCTCTCTCTCTATGGTCTATGAAAGTAAATAACGAGTCTGCATAAAGGTTAAAGTAATAGACTTTTACAAATGTACTCTTGACTTTGAAATAGTGAGCCTGATCAAAAATGAAACTTACATGCTAAAAAGGAAATGAAAAGATTAGTGTTTGTTGAGTACTCATTTTTATTACAAGAAAAAAAATCACTTTACAAATAAAAATATTTACATTACATTCAAAGAAAAAATATGAAAAAGCAAATATTGCTACAAGTGTTTATACAATCTGGTGAAAAGTGTCCTGATCATCGCATCATTGTGAGCAGTGGAGGTGTCGTCGAAGAGCTGCACAAAGTCCATCATCCTCATATCATGGTGAGTTCGGTAATACAGGTAAGTCAGGCAGTAGTGGCCGCAGACTGTGCTGTCATCATCTTGTAGGCGATACTCGTTGTACAGATAGCGACGAGCGTTACGTCTCAGGAATCCTTGGTAGAAGTACAGATGCGGGGGTTGCCCGTAACTGTCGAAGAATTCAATGACATCACTCTTCCGGTCCAGGTAGAATGCAACCCAGTGCGTGCCGTCTTCATTGTGTTGATCGGTATTCACAACGATTGCTGTAGACGGGGGGGGACGTGGAGATGCGATGCGGTTGTCGGTCGGCAGCGTAGACCCCATGATTGTGCACCGGCAGAGTCGATAGATATTTCTCAATCTGAATGGTATTCATTCTACAGTGTCGATGCCAATAGTTGCAGCGGTGGTGCTCGATGTAGTGCTCGTAGACGTGTGAAAACAAGAGCAGAAATATGAAGTCTCATCAACAGATTCCAAATTATCATCATCAATACTGTTAGTCAAAAATAACCAACCGTGTAATGCAATACAATTGGAGAGTGAACATCGGTGGTTCGCTGATCTGTGATGGCGGCATCGCAGCGTGGATTTCGATAGTAGATTGTTGATCGTCGCCAGTGAACCGCATCCGATATCGTCCAAGTTGATGATGTTGGTAGCGAAGTGATCAATCACTAAATGTCTAGATATGAAACTCTTCTTTTCCGATCCTTTGACATAGACGGTGTGTCGTTCGGCGATCGTCTTTCGTAGCTTTTGTTCCAAGTCATAGTAGCCGATGTCCCCTTGATCCCACTTTAATCCGTGATAGTGTTTCGATAGCCAATGCGTTTCTCGAAGTTTGTCGACAGTCAGTTCGTCCTTGTTGAATGGCGGTTTGGCGATGTGATGCATCAGTAGTATCCCGCTGTCCACTTCCATAACGCAGACTTCTTTCATTAAATAATCACCGATATTGTCTTTGAAACATTGGATATCAATAATGATGGGGGCGGACACGTCCCTGCAGCGTACTCTGCGTAAGCGATCCATCTCGTGCGGGTGCCGGTGAGAGACTAACCGCCAAAGTCGACCATCACGTTGCGGTGTCGATCGATTTCAATTACGTTGTCAAACTCTGCGTACACCAAACAGTTGACAGTCTCGGTCAGCGCGGTGCCGAATCGGTGCCGAATCCCAGTTCCATGCGCACGCTGCCGTTGCGTACGAGATTCCAGTGGCCGGTATCGCTGGCAGACAGGTCGGGTGTCAGATCAAACACTAGCAGGCAGTATCCGTTTTCGAAATCTTCCCTGCTGATCACGTTTCCAGCGTCTGAGAAATGGATCCCCGTGCCGCTGAATATTGTGTTGTACGCCATAACTGACTTTTCTCTACCGGCAGGAGAGAACTTGGGTTGGAGCGGCTTGGCCGGCACTTGTTCACCGTCCACGTACAGTGAGAAGTAGTTCAAATCGAAATTCTTGAAATTGTACGGATTCTTTTTGTCATCACCGTTGAATGCGGCATTGGTTACCATACCGACAATCACGCGCTTCGGAACTTGTCCCAGAAATACGTTGTCCAGAGTCTTGCTCCTTATGCCGGAAGCGAGCGTGAAAGATTTCACGTCCACTCGTGTGATTGGATATATAGCGGTTCCGGACTGCAATATCTTGCTGTGCGCCACCAGTACGGTCGGGCTGACTTTACATCTTCTAATCCACAGGTTCGCTTCGGCGATATGCACTTTGTATTCACCCTCGTGCACCATTAAGGAGAATGCATCTTTCGACCTGTTTAACTTGAAGCGTAGCTCGACTCCGTTCAATAGATATTTATTCTGATTACACATGTCCAAATGTAGATGACCGACCATATCGATTTCTCGTCCTCCTTTTGTTAGCTTCCGTCGTTTTTCCAGTCCATCATTATCGTCTTCGGTGTTTTCCATATGGCCCGAATCGTCGGCGTTCCACAGCACGGACGACAGATGTGATTTTCTGGCATCGAATCCGTAATTCAATACTGTTTCGATGTACGCTCGATAGGCGTAAGTGTTGTTTTGCGGTGTAACCAATTTCTGGTTTAAACACATGTCCACTTGGCTGAACAACGAGTGTAGCCAGTTATTTATTGGACCAGCTTTTGTCGCATCGGCCGCTGCGATCGCCGATCCGTCCGCCTTATGATCGATGCTGTGATTTCCAGCATTGTTTGCGAAAGATCGGTGTACTCTTCGCCATTGCCGGGCACTACAAACTCTATCGGTGAGTCGTCCGCCAGTGTGGATATCGGTTTGTATTGAATCCATTTTCCATTTTCGATACTCGTCTGTGTGGGCGGCAGTGAAAACAAGTCCAGCTCCGTCTTGACGCATTCGCACGATCTTTGATGTATGAACGACATGATTAATTGAAAATATCACGAGTCGTCTTTACTGATTTTCTCTTAACGGATTTCCTCTGCTTCTTGGATACCGCTTTCCTCTTCTGCTGCTGCTTCTTCTTCTTTGATGACGTCCTTCCTCTAAGGAGATTGGCCAGAGACTGAGGCGTGACACGGCGTGTGCGACGACCACTCGATTTCTTCTTGCCGCCGTACATTGCGCGCTTCGCGGAAGTCTTGCGCGTTGCGCGCTTCGCGCCACTCTTACGCGTTCCGCGCTTTTTGGATGCAGGCAGCCGCCGCCGCTTACCTCCGCCACGGAGAACTCGTTCAATCTTGTCGTCGGCTCGGCGTTTCAACGAGCCGGTAAACTCTCTCATGCGCTCCTCCGCCGCATCTCTGGGATGTTTCGTACGCAGCGTCACATCGCCTAGGAAATTGATTCCTGACCTTAACGCTTCTCTGCCCAATGCCGCGACACCGCTCCTGATCAACGGAGATACGGTGCGGATCATACCGCCCAAGAAGCTGCCGACTCCGTGCCCCCTCTGATAGGCGGCGCCGCGAAACACCTTTTCTATCGATCCGCCCGTCTGCGAATGCTGGCGATAGTAGTACGCCATGTACGGATCGTTCGAAGCCATTTTTTACAGTTAATTATGCAGAGCTCTTCTGAAATGCAGCTTCACGTACGACGTCCCGAACAGGAATGACAGGTTTTGGCCCGTGTGATCCCTGAGGTCGATTTCCACAGTCTCGAATGCACCTTTGGTGATTGGCACGTAATGCGGGCTGGTGTAGAGTACAGTCTTATTCGCCCCGTGCACGTAGTCGCCTCTGTCAATGTTGATGATTTTCAATAGTGGGGCGGAAGTGTCACCGATCAGTTGTGGCTCAATCAGATCGCAGTACACGTACATATTAGCGGGAAGCCCCATCGATAGATTCGGTGACCATGACGCTTTATTGTTTTTCACAATGTCCTTCTGCTGCGGATCGAATCCCAACTGTAAAGCCAGTTTATTGTCTAAATGTATGGCAACTACATCTTCTTTCAGTATTTTTATTTCCACTCTGTCCGCATCTTTGTCATAGGTGAACTCTACGTAATCGATGAGGCCCTTTGCATAATTGATCATATTCAACAGTTCGGTTATATTCTTGTAGTAGCCCATGTCCAGAGTAAACGTGTACTTGTCTGTATCTCCCAAATCTATGGCGGAAAGAATAGTATCCTGTTCGATTATTATAATGTCGTTCTTGCCCACTAATGGAAATGAACATGGATAGTGAGATTCCACCAGAGCCATCTCCCACGCACCTTCCAATCGTATCTGTTTCGAAAGATGCGTAGTATAGTTTGACACCTTATTGTTGGGGAAATATTCCATAGAACTGTTGCTGGGCAGTGTCAGGAAGAATTGTGAGACATTTTGCAAATCTCGCGCTCTCACCCAAGAGTTAAACTCGTCTCCGTAACCTCGCCACTTGACGTAATAACGCTTACTGGCACCTCTGCCACGAGTGTCCAGTATTTTGTCAATCTTGAATAGCTGATCACTCTGATATATTACTTTCTGTAATTCGTGTTCGTAAAACTGACCGGTCAAAACTTCACCTTTGAGGTCCGCCAACGTGTACATGGGCAACGGCATCAGAGTGTTCACTTTACGAATAGTGAACACTTCGTTACTCCAATTGGTCTCGTAGCCTTTGGCGAACGTACCCTTCTCCTTTGCTATGCGCACTGTGTCACCAATCTTGAGTTTGGGCTTAACACGCCGTGGAATTTTACTGTACATGCGTTGTAGCACTTGTGTTATCGTCCGATCATTTTTCACATCGATGGGGCGCAATCCACCACCGAGACTCTTGTGTTCGCTGGCATTGTAAGCTTTCACCAGTTTGTTCAGTGAATCGATATATCGGTAAGTGTTTTTGTAAGTCAGGTAACGCCACATGCGAGACTTTAATGTGCGGTTCACGCGTTCCACTACTGCCGCTTTAACATCGGGATTCTGCGTAGTCACATATTTTATTCCGTACTTTTTAAATAACTGTCTGGTCTTGGCGCCGGTAATCTCTGTTCCTTTGTCAGACTGGAGGCAACGCGGAGTTTTAGTCGCTTCTTTGAATATTTCTTCGAATGCCACTGCCACTTCTGCACCTTCCTTTCTCTTCAACGCTCTCACGTACAGACGTTTACTGAATACGTCTATCACGGTCAGCAGGTAGTTGACTCCATCGTTGTATTTACTCAATCCTCGCATATCATTCAAGTCCGCTTGCCACAGTTCGTACGGGCCGAAAACAGAGTACTGATTACGTGGGAATCGTTTACGGGCCGGCTTGTGTAATGTATAAGTATCCTGTGATTGTAGCCATTCGATTACTTTCGACTTTGAAATATCTCTCTTGCGTGCAGCTCGCACTAGCGGTGCGACACCGCCGAACGCACCGGGCTCGCCGGGGTTGTAATAGAGACGGTCCATGCTCACTTGGCCGGATACGGTTCCCACCTGTCTAGAAAGCCCAACGGCTCCCTGTCCCACTGGTATTCGTCTCTTATTATGGGAGTTGACGTTGCATAGCCGCCAGTCGCCGCTTCTTCAATCGGTGTTTTCGCTAGATAATCATCGACCTCACGTAATGTTCTCTGTAATGATGTCTCACCGCGCCGCTCCTTAGCTCCTCGTTTCACTGTTGCCCACGAACGTAGCCGCTCTCGCATCGGTGTTCTGCGCGGTGATGGTGCACTCGGTGAACTGGTCATCCGCAATGATGATTTGAATGTGTCATTCAATCCCCGTAACGCTCTGGTATTATTTATAAATTCTAGAGGTACATTCATTTCTTTCAAAGCGGTCATCACTTCCATCCATCCTGGCGGTATGCGTTCGGTCATTCGAACTCTCACTATGTTATTCAAAATATCAACTATATTCGCATTCGGTAGTTTTCGACCATCGATAAACACCGAGTAGTTGATATCCCAACTTATTCGACGATCGGGTTTTTTCATAAATCGTAACAGATTGCGGGCGTCACTCCTGTATGTCTTTGAGAACATTTCGACAATCTCCTCGACTGGTCCTTCCGCCGCACCCCGTGTCGGGTGTTGGGCATCATCACCGAATGCCGCATCCACGATTGGAATATTAATCGGCTGGCGATTATTAGAGGCGAAGTGTAAGAAACGTTGCAACGCCTGATTGCACAGTTTCCATTTTTCACTATGGTCTATATTCTTGTTATTCATTATTTTCTGCATCTCCACATCCAGTCCTTCCGTAGTGGACAAATTGCTTGACGGCTTCTCCGTTGATGATGATGTGGACTGTAAACGCTCAATAAGCTCTTGCGGGACGACGGCCATCTTCTTTGCGTGCTCCATTTTTGATCTACAGCAGTAGCGACCGGTCGGAAGTGTAGTTTAACGGTCAACGCTCCGTGACGGAATGAGAGATTTCGCTGAAAGATGTTCGTCACGGTAATTCTCAAACTTTCAAATATCTTCTTTTTCACTAACACGTAGTGCGGATCACTTATGTATGCCGTCTTGTACGTTCCATAATCATTTAACGAGTGGGATATATTGATAATCCTCAATAGTGGTATACGGACTTCGCTTAAAATTTGTTCTTCAATCAGATCGCAGTGCACGAGCATATGTGCTGGTAAACCAAGATTTAAATTAGTCGGTCTAGTACTCTTAAGTAAACCTGGTTCAGATATTATATCATCTGTCGATGCTGTTCCCAACTGAAGTGCGAGTGATTGGGAATAAATCACTCTTGTGACAGGCCCCAACGCATTTCCTAACGATACTTTAAGTCGCTTTTCTTCGTCAAGACTGAATATAGTTCCAGTTTTCTTCACATAATTCAGCTCATTGATGTGTTCCACCAATTCTTCAACTGAACTGTAATATCCGGGTTTTGGTCTATCGATGTGTGCGAATATTTTGGGTTTCTTATTGGTCGGTTCTTTGATGGTTGATTCACCTTCTTTTCCCACTGACTTCTTGGGTTCTTCCTTTTTTGTACCAACTACTTGTAACAAAGCATCGGACCCTACTGTTGAGAACGAACATGGGTAATGCACTTCTACGAGCGCTACTTCCCAATCTCTACTGTCCAAGCAAATGTACTTCGGTAGTTGTACAGTAAAATCAGACGTGATATTTTTCGGATAATATTTTGCTGAGCGGGGCGTACCGCTAAGTAAAGTCAAATAAAATGGTTTTGTCTGGACATCCATTTCACTTTCCTAATGCACTACTGACTGCTGCCTGTAACACTGTGCCCAACAGTAATGGAATAAAAACTCCACCTCCTTTCTGCACTAGATAATTTCGTTTCTTTCCCCAACACTCTCCTTGTCTTACTAAACGTCTCAGAGTCACTTTATGTTTGCTCAACTGGCTTTTAGTCTTACTCGACAGAGGTACGTTCCCACGTAGCACGTTATAGGCGCACTCGCAGACTGAACGGATTCGACTCCTGTCACAAGCTTTTAACAGTGCCTTGCGTTCCTTGGGTGTTGCGTGTATCAGCGCTCTGAGCAGCGGCGCGTCCTTCTTCAAGCACGACATGATTGTAACTGACTTATTATTTTTTCTTTGGTAAGTACACATAGTTTACACGATCCTCGGGAAATATGCAAGTGCGTACTCGCATGTCCTCAGATGTCGATTGTTTCAAGTCCAAAAGCAGGTAACCGTGTGCCTGTTTCGTGGCATCACTGTAGGCTTCCTCTATGAACTTTGGACTGTCTGGATATATCTGCCTGGCTAAATATCTGATTTGTACTCTGTCTCTAGGATTTTTAAAAAATATAATGTAGTGAGCGTTTAGTGAGATGTCTCTCTGCCCACGACCCTGATGAAAAAGATTTTGAGTAATGAAAAACACACTGATGTTGCGGTGATGGCAACCCTTCGTGAATAGATCCACCACTCTATCGTCTGCCTCACGCATCATATCGTCAATTATAACCAGTATTGGTTCCTTACCATCATAATCACTCAAGTCCGGTAAACCCTCAATGTGGTTTATTTTGGAATTACTTACATCACCTCCTCCCCCCCACTACCGTAATGCCAGTTGATTTTGGCAAATTGTACATCACACATTTCATTTATGCATTCAATAAACTTGGACACAAAATGTGATTTACCACTGCCCGAAGGGCCCGCCACAATGGCTGAGAATGGATGTTGCCACTTCAAGCTCATGACTAATACTGAAACTAAAACTAAATACCATACACTTTTTTCTTAAAATAAAGGGTTTCATCTTAAAATAAAAGACAGTAGTTTATGCTGTAATGTACATGGATATTTTATTGCTTAAAAACTATCAAAATTTATAAAGGTATTTACGTCTTGATTCTTCTTTTGCTTGCTTTACAAAAATTCCAGTGGAGTGAATTTGCTACCTGGAAGTGGGCTGCGTTTCATCAGACGAAGGCGATCTCCGAAACCGCTGTTGTACCGCTCGATGTCGTGGTCGCTCAGGCCTTGGTTGAACCGCCTGGGCAGGTAGACTCGCAGGAAGAAGTCATCGCCGACTTGTCCCTCTAAGATGACGACGATAGTCTCGCCGAATGGAGTGGTCACCCGCTCCATCCCGGTGATTGCGTAGCTGCACTCCTCACGCAGATCAGACAGGCGGGTGTAGGCCGGAGAGCTGGACTTGCAGGTGTTCAGTGCGGTCCGTAGGTCCATCGTCACACCGGGTGCGGACTCTGAAGTCATCTTGCTGCTCGACATGGTGGTGGTGGTGGTGGTGGTGGTGGTGGTGATGCGGCGACTAGTCGAAGAATGATGCTCACTCGGTCCGCTCGCTCGGTTTTTATCATCCCAGACGCCATCTTGGATTTTTTGTTTGTGCAGGTGGTCGATGAAACGTGAGAATGATCGTCCCGCTTCTTTTGTTTGAGCAGGTGACCGGATGCAGGTGGCTGATGAAACGTGAGAAGGGTCGAGAAGGGTGGCGGCCATCATGGATTTTTTATGAGCGCAGGTGTTTGTGCAGGTGGTCGATGAAACGTGAGAATGGTTGTCCCTATAATGCCTTCTTGATTTTCTTGCTGGGTTTTGTACTCGCACTCTGCTTCTTCGGTTTTCAGGTTGAAATAATAAAACGTCTTCCAACACTACTCGATATATTTACACTTATACTGTAAATGTTTACAGACGGTAAATATATATAAAAGATCTTATAATGGCGATCGATTTCGACCAGTCACACCGGTCATCATCAGGCCCAATCAGGCCAATCAGTCTCTGATTGGGCCTGATGATGACCGGTGTGACTGGTCGAAATCGATCGCCATTATAAGATCTTTTATATATATTTACCGTCTGTAAACATTTACAGTATAAGTGTAAATATATCGAGTAGTGTTGGAAGACGTTTTATTATTTCAACCTGAATATCATTACCAGCACGTATAATGCTAATCAAGAAGTTATTTCTTCGGTTTCTCAACGGTCTTGCTGTATTGTGTTACTGTCTGCGTCAAACCATTAATCTTTGGTACTCCCGTAGCTTTATTGATCCATAAATTCTCTGACTTGTCCACCACCTGGTTGACGCTCTCGTACAATTCACTATTCTTGTCTATAAATAAACCACATCTGTACACCATGTCTGAACCGTCGTACATTTCCATTTTTAAAAGCACTGGTCCGCTATTTGAAGGATTCTGCACCGCGTAAAGTTGTCCGTTTTCAAGCCACGATACGATGGGGCAATCGTCTGATGGTTTCGGCACCCATCGCGGTTTCGCTGGTGACTCTTCCACTTTAGGCTTCGGTGTAGGTCTAATTCTCTTCTTAGGCTTCGGAGGTGTAATCGGGATCTTCTCAACCGTGGCGTTGTCGTCTGCGGCGTTGATGTCGGCCATGAAAGCGTTTAAGTACTCGTCAATTAATCCGGACGTACTCATGTCTGTACCGCACTGAGGTTGGTGTGAGACTGTGCTACGGGGAGAGATGGGGGGGGGGCTGAATGGCGGGAAAAATAACGTCCTGCTCCCCCACTCCTTCCGGCTGTCTCACAGTCGAGTTTTGGCCAGATAGCGCTATGGAGTCCGAGAAGGAGGTTGTCAATAAAACCGATGATCAACAATTTTGGGACTCCTCTATTACAGAAGAGGAATTACATGCGGCCGTTGAAGCTATCGAGGAAAAGGAAAAAAACCTCAGGCGGCTCTGGTTGGCTCAGATGGATATTTGCGGTTCTGTGCCGCGTGATGATTTTGAACTTCAATGCCAGATGGCAATTACCCAGCAACTAGAAGAAGCCGAAAAGGAGCTAAAGAGTGGAGGTACTATCCAGGCGGAGGTGAAAACTGAGAAACATGAAGAATATAGCGAATATGATGATTAAACGTACTGTTGATCCCAATCCTTTTAGTTTTAAGTGGTTATGTTATGTTATAAATAAATAAATAAAAAAAAAACATGAATTAATTTAAGAGAAGATGTTTACTATATAACACAGTGATCGTGTTATTTAGTTTTCATCTTGTAGACCGCGCAGGGGTATGGTCGGCCTATTGTGCCGGCTCCCCTATCTGTGGAATGTCGCACCTGGCCGAGGGTCGGGTTACAACACCGCAGGTGGTCATGGGGGCTCCTCCTTCGTGGGTGGTCTCCCTGAACAACGGACCAAGTGGCGTTGTGCCTTGACACAGTACGTATGAGCGTTAGAACTCATACGCGTAATTGAGGTATTATTGGGCCCTGAGAAGGGCCGTTTCTGGTGGGCGGAATTAACCGCCCTGGATGTGGCCGCTTCATAGCAGAGTGGCTACGAAGAACGGCGCCTGTAACGTTCGATCAATCAGATCGGCGTCATCCATCGGGGTGTTTATCATTAATGTTCCCCACTCCAGCAGCGCGAAATGATTTGATTCTACAATTGTAAACTCCTGATAACCGGGTAATGGTGAGATGACTCTTACATGAACTCCGCTCATCAGCCAAAGATCGACTTCATTGATGAATCGATAGATGCCATCCCACGGATTCATCATATCGATGAAGAGCACCGTTGGACTGTAAGAGAGCAACCTGGGTGGCTCCTCTAGTTGAATAATTGGTAGCGCAATTGCATCAGGTGCCGCAATTGCATCATGTACCTCTTCTTGCGGTAAGAGATCATCTGCGTAAAAAGCATCGCTGTTAGTCGGTGGCTGATCACGAGGTGACATGTTGCTGGTAGGAGTGAGGAAGGGCGAATGATGTGTAGGCCAGAGTGGGATGCCTATGGTCCCTCCCCTCTCTGCGGACTACACGCAGGTGGTCGAGGGTCGGGTTACACCGTCATTTGTGGGCATAGGTCACATAAAAAATAAATAAATAAATAAATAAATAAAAATAAATAAATAAAAAAAATAAAAAAAATAAAATAAAACACCTCTACTATTTTCGGCCGGGGGGGGGGGGGGGGCTCGCCGTGGGAGGTCCTCGGGGGGGGGGGGGGGGGGTCGGCTCCTCCTGCTCCTCCTGACAGTCTTCGGCCAAGGTACCCTACTGGCAGGGAATGATGGCCTCTCGCGGTAGGGCCTTTTTATATGAATTGATAACACCTGGACTGTCCGCGGGGTAATCCCCCCGGATAGGGTGGACCGCAGCGCGTGTACGTTATCAGCTGCTGCGCAATAATGGAAAGTACTGTACGTTGAGGTGGGTTGCCGAATAATAGTTTATTTTAGGATAATAAGACTCTTTTGATCCGAGTGAGGGTCGTCCCCTAGATCGGTACGTTCATGGAAAGTGTCATAGAATTATTGATAAAGGTAATGGTTAGGGCGCGCAGCCCGTTGTATTTTTCATTGATAACGGTCGGGGTTAATTCTATAGTCGCGGGGTTTCGGTCCCTCGAGCAGATGCGTTCTGTGATTGTAAAGATCTTTGTTATCTTTAGTTCAAAGACAATGACGTTCAATGTGATAAGGGTGAATTTGTAATTTTGGGGTTTTTGGAAATCGGCTGCATCTGACGGCAGCTGTGCCAGGTGACGGTATCTAACGGCCGATCAATACTTAACGGATGTATCTGGGTTTTCCTACATAACAGAAATGTTCGTTGTGGTCATACGTTTCTTTGTTTATCATGGCCTCGTTGTACTTACACCATGAATTTTCATCATTGATTGGGGCAAAGTTGGTGTTGCGGAGTTTCATTAGTTGAAAGTACATGAAAATAACCAGCCCATACAGCTTGCTTCATGGCATTTAGTACTTTTTTTAGTTAGCTTCAACTTTCTTAGTCTTGTGCCCATCCTTTTTTGCACATGGCCAACACATTCAATTTTATTAATGTTGCCATGTTCCCCATATGGTTTAGAATCCTTCACAGCCTGGTATGCATTAGTGTCGCCATCCCCAAGGTATTCTGTGTACCTAGCGTTACATTGGGAGACTGATCGATGAAAAATAGTTTTAGCGCCGTACACTTCCATCCCTCCACTACTTCCCTTATAGTTTGCAATACATGTGTCATTGTGTGCATTTGCTGTTCTGTTAAGGCATAAACAATGTTTTGACATAGCTATAATATCCAGGACCTTACCAGTATCGCCAGAGGTGACAGAAACAATACCGTTTAGGGCCTTTTCACACGAGGCCACCGGTTTCTGCAACTGGTGGCCCGCCATCGGTTACCGGCCGGGTAACTGCAGTTGACGGCACAGGCAACTAGCAAGCCACTCCATCAATAGCCACCATACAACTAGTCGAGAAAATGCTGAAGAGTAATGAATATCTCCTTCTTCTTGCTTATCTGGCCGGATACTTTTCAATCTCGCAAATGAGATCCTCAGTATTAATTTTGTTTTCTATTTATTTGTATAATAGCTTCTTCTGTTCCTCTTCCTTTTTTGACGCAACTTCCTCCTTATTTTTCTTCTGGTCACTCATTATTAAATAATAATAATAATAATAATAATAATAATAAACAGTCTACATGAAACAACTATCACAAGTCTGTCCATATCTGTCTCCGCTCGTGAACTGACAGACTGTATACCACAAAACAGGTGAGTACACGCTTCGAGTAACGGACACTAGTGGTCGCGTCTGAAAGCTCTCATTTCTTTCAATGCCCCGGGGTGAGTTGCCGCCACTGCGGTTGCCGGCGCGCAGTTGCGCGAGGAGACACTGCTCGGCCACTGTGTCCTGACGGGCAACTGCAGTGGCCGCGTCTGAAGGCCCCCGTTTAAAACAATGTCTAAGCTGTGGCAGGTAACCGGTGGCGGCCACCAGTTGCAGCCACCGGTGGCCTCGTGTGAAAAGGCCCTTAGTGATGAGTGGCCCCGCCGCTGCCAGGACCCATCAACGGCTACACACAAGTCTCTTATGCCATCATATTCATGTACTGCTTCTTCTGCAGCAGCCTTCATTGACTCTTTACAAAGAGTTTCAGCTTTTTCTTTCAACAGTATTTTATGTTTTTTAAACCTAGTAGGTGGTGCTGGCAAATTCAGTATTCCACAAAGACTTTGAGCCGCAGTATAGCCTTTGCCGATTACTCTTAGACCATATACTAGTCTCAGATTTATGTCAAAATAAATCTCAGCGAGGTTATTTTGTCTTTCTTTCTTAGGTTTTAATTGATCCAGTATGGTTTTAGAGTCAACAGTAATTTTGTCAGAACTAGTAAACAATTTTTCAGACTCACAGTTTGAACAATTTATTCTGAACTGAGTGGCTAGGCCTACTACATTATTCCTACTGATAGAAAGTTGATGGTGGCAATTTCTACAAACAGCTATTTCACATACAGCCTTTTCTAAGACATTCACATCAATAATATCATATACAAAGCTCTCATTTTGTAAGTCATAGTAGGACAAATTTGGTCCTAACTTTACCTTAGAACTCGATGATTTTTTTGGAAAAGTTCTAGTCTCACTCTCAGTTGGTGTCTGTACAGTTGAAGGTTTAGGCCTGTGAATTCCAAAAGGTTTCCTTGGTTTGTGGAATGACTTACGTGTGCCAGATTTCTGTTTATTTCCCATTACAAATAGTAAAACACAAATATCACACACTAAACACTATCACAAAACTAGTAAAATATAAAAGATGTTTAGAAACACAAACATAACCAAAATCCTGTTGACAAATAAACACAGACGATCATCTGACTAAGCAAAAGCGGGTCGGGTTCGTGACAGGAACCAGGGATGAGATTCCATGACGTCATAACTGGCTCATTTCTCTCATTCCACCGTCTAGCTGTCAAGCACGGTCCAATATATAGGTTAACCTAAATATTGGACTGTGCTTCCAAACAATTCGACGTCGACTATTGCAGGCGACGACAATCCATTTCCGGGATGCAAACTGCAAACTAAACGACATGACATCTCTTATCACACATAAATAGTACTTCGAAAAACTTTTTCCTTTTGGGTTGAATAAATTTACTTGTGATAAATACAAATTTTAGATGACAAGTTAAACCAGAGCCAAAATTATTTGAATGTATTATTTGTTATCTAAGTTTTTACTTCCAAATTGGGTAGGGTACTTAAGTTTAATTAATTTCTCATAAGTTAAGGCTTTTTGTTTTAGTATTGTCACGGGCTCTAGTGTTTTACTTACTGTAGGCCCTAAGCCATCTCGTTTAACTTGTATCTTAGACCCAAAGTACTTCCAGTTAACTTAGTAGTAACTTAATTGGCAAGTATAGTCCTAAGAACTGTAGTATGCAATTTTTTGACAAAACCTAGGTGTGAAATCCTTAATATCCTATGAAGGTCTAAAAGTAATTTCCAAAAGAATTCAATATTGCAACAGATTGAATAAATTACCCACGATAACTTATTCATCAATTAAACATAGGCATACCATTGATGGGAGTATTTAGGTTTGATGCCTCGGGTTTGTTTTGTACAATTAACTTTACCGCAATTATTAGTAAAGTCTAGAAAAATTATACATACTCTAACAATTTGAATTTAAAAATATATCATTTTTTAATTGCTCCCAAATAGCCATATATGTATGTTATCTGTTTATTACAAAAATTAAATTAACTTACAGTAGCCTAGCCTATGTAGGCCTAAATGGGCTATGATTCTGTTTTATTATCAACCCATGGTTAATGTTGATTAGTTAACTTAAAATATAGGCTACGAAAAGGCTAAGAAAGTACTTTGGCACTGGATTAATAAGTTTTGGAAATACAGCGTTACCATGTAGGTCTAAATTTAATTTATAAGTTAGCTTACCATTTAAGTTTAAGTAAAAAGTTCTCTAAATTGTATTTTAATGCTTCCAAGCACCAGTTTATAACTAGACTCTGTTGAGTTAGCTGAAAATATGATTTTAAAAACGAAATTGTTTGTTTTTAAGGTACAGGTATTTAAATTAGTCTTATAACTTAAGAATCCAAAACCCATAGGCTACTTTATTGTTTAGTCAATTAAATATACAAACTGGGCACTGTCAGAACACCCAGGGCTTTAAATACTCACGACAAGAAGTGCGAGGGCGGAAGCCTAAAGATGTATCTGCCTTTTTTTTGCCAGATGAGACTTTGAGTCAAGTTTGTGAAGTACAAGTGACGTGATAGGTAAATTAGTACATAGCCTATTACCACTTTTCTTAACCAAGGATGAAACATTTATACCTGCAGTTTATGTTTGTGTAGTGGTAAAATGTTTTTAACAGCACTGTAAATCCAGCTGAATAATAACATCAATTGCCGCGACTCTGGCACGGCAAGACAAAATTACCAAAATGAATTATCAAAATTTTGGTATCAAACAAAAAGCATTGATTGTAAAGTCTATTCACGTTAGTTATATAGTCAATGCTTATAGGCTTGTTTCAAAATTTTATAAAATAATGAACATAACTCTTATGACTGATTTTGATAGTAAAATAACTTCGGTAATCTGAAAAACGTTTTACACAATGGTCTGTTCAATGGTTTGCTAAACTCAATCAAATAGCTGCCACGTAACATCTAAATTATTTTACATGTAATTTTAAGAAGAGGAGCCTTAGATTTAAATAAGGTCATAGTAATAGCTGCTTGACTATGAAGCAATAGGTTTCATATTGTCTATTATACTTATTTTGATTTGAAAAACCTTGTTCGAGTTGTCTTCCCTTCGGATAAGACTATTTTAAACTGCACTTGTTTTATTACTATCAAAAGTCAACCATTACTTAGTTTGATGGCATCATTGATAAATGAAATTAGGCAATGTAAGTTTAAAAAGGAACTGTACGGTTCCAAACTTTATGAGAATACATCTTAAACACAATTTGAAACTCATGACTGTGTGCCTCAGAAGGAAAGATAAGCCAAAGCTTTCACGGCCAACAACACATGAATAATTATGGATTTAAGTATTTAAGGTACGGTAATAAATTTTATAGATAAGTTTGGAAGCACAAAGATGAGATTGATATCTTTATTAAAACTGCCGAATGAAACATATTTGAAAAATGGTGTATTTCTGTTCTCTAACTTTTCTGATTCACACCCCTATGACTTTGTTAGGTTTGTATTCATAAAATATTTTACATTAGGATAGTTTCAACGGTTTCAATAACTAATAAAAATAGAAAGAAGAATCTGTGATAGTTATAAAAATATTATTTATTGAAAAACCTTTTTAGTACAAAAAATAATCCTTGCAAAAACTTTCTTTCTTCATTGAGCCCCTTGGACATATTTAATACCTGAAACTGAAAAAAACATTTTGTTAATTAATTTTTTGAACATGTCCATTATGTGGTATAGACACAGAATTCATATAGCCTAAATACACCTGTAACGCTCACAGTTGGACATATTATTGTATTTGCTGGATTCGTACAGACAACCAAATGTTCATAAAACTAAATTACTTACAAAACCAGGTTAACCGAGCCTCGCTCGTTGGTTTTAATTCAGTTTTGATATAGTGTCACGGAAATAGAGCTATTAAATTACCCCCAACAACCAACTATACCTCTTCACAGTTAACAGCTGTTTCAAAAAGTCTGCTTAACATTAATGTTCCTTTATTTTTGTATACCTTTCGTTGTTATTTCGTTACCAAAATAGCAACCAAGACCAATGTTAAAAATTATTGTTGTTGTTAAGACCAATGTTAAAAATTACGATTTTTAAACTTAAATTTAGACCAAATTCGATTTTTCCTGTTATTGAGACATTTTCTAAACTTATTTTTGGGCCAAAAAGCTCTTAAATGCAAAGTTTAAGCAAAATCTAACCGCTAGATTTCGAGATCATGGAACACACATCCCTCAGACATTGCTCGTATTATAGCATTCAATAGCTCAAAAATTTAATAGAAACATGTTTTGATGTTACGTCATCATAATCTTCAACTGCCGACACAAAGTTCTTCGGCTATAAGGCCTTGTCATCTATGCATATAAAAGAAATTTGTGTTAACACTATTTTAAACTCAAGAACGGTTAAATCAATTTGGTTGAAAAATGGTGGCTAGGCAACTTAGAACCAGGAGAGGGACATTGTTTTATCCCATTCCTGTGCGACTTGACATAGCCCCAGGACTGTCATAAACGTACCCATGACAGATTATTTTGGAGTTTTTGATGTGAGTTGTTTATGAACACAAAATATGGCAAAAAATGTTTCTTTGTATTTTATTCTATAAACAACTGTTCTTTTTTAAAGTATTGAGAGAAGATTGGTAATGAAAAATTAGAGGATATTCTAGACTTGCGGCAAGTGAGCGAAGCGTACAAGCTGAACCTGATTGAGCGTAGCCAAAGAACTCACCTAAAGGGGCAAAAATTACTCAGGTTGGCATTGCAAAGCATGCCTGGTAACAGTTAAATAAAAACACACATATAGTTTACACCCACCCAAATTAAAACAAATTTCGAACATACTATTACACAGGCCTGCAACACAGAAACAATAATTTACAACGATCATCAGATCGATCGTCAGAGACAGACTTCCTATAATCGTTGAGCTCTTTTGACGGAACTTGTAAGTAATTCAGTCCAAGGTATATTCTCACAACTCAAGGGATAAAACATTGCTGTGAGTTTGTTTTTTGTCTGAAAATTACAAACTTGATGTCATTTTAAATATTACCATAGTGTCTTTCATTTGACTTGATAGAAAATTAATTTAAAAAATTATCCACTCGAATAACGAATGAAAAACAATGTATATTATCACCATTTTTAAACCACGTTTAACAATTTTTTTGAGGTTTGTTAAACAATGTATCCACGTCAAATGAACCGCCGTACCATTATGGTGAACATATCAAGTTTCATGCCAATCCGATGCAAGATTATCAAGATAAAGTGTTTTAAAGACACCTATAATTAACACGGTTCTTATGGGACTAAAAATCAGGATGGCGAAGGTTCTGCAGACTCTTAAGAAAAAAGAAAAAAAAATCTTAAGAACTGGAACATTTTTAATGTTACTGTAACTTATCACCCCTCATGCCAACAGAAACCAACACTTTCTACAAACTGCTTGAAAGCTACAAAAGAGTGTTAACTTAAATCTTCTTTCGTAAATAAGGAGAAAATTAATTAGGGCCAATAATACTGGTATTTAACTTGTGATTTGCTGTTAACACTGTATGGCTTCAAATAGCCTAAATTTTGCAAAACCTTAACCCCCCCCAAAAAAAAAAAAAAAAAAAAAAAAAAAAAAAAAAAAAAAAAAAAAAAAATAGCAACACCCACCCCCCTTAAAAACATAAGAGTCAGGCAACCTTAAGTTATGTTGTTTATTTATAAGATACAATCAATTATAGAATTTAAGGCAATGGTCCTTAAGTTACCTTAAGACCTAACTGAAATTTGGTTTAGGCTATTACAACCAACTCTTAAGAATGTTAATTAAAGTTTCTACCTAGGAATAAGTTATACTTTTCAAATTGGTACAGTAACCTACAGCCTATGTCTACCATGTTAGGCCAAGGTCAGGTGAGGATCTCATTGCCCTAACCTAAGTTAGTTCTAAGGCTAAATTGATTTACACCTACATCTTACATCCTACATCCGGTGTCTTCACCACAATTGGTTGATTGGGGAGTCATCATTCTTCTTCCGGTCGATCCAGGTCTTAGTGAAGACCTAATCATTTCCGTAACAGATACAGATACTCGATAAGAAAATAACCTAGGACCTAGAGGTTTTTAATTAAAGACCAAAGTTCAAACAAGAAGGATCTAGTCCCCTCACTAACTTGAAAACTCCAAATCATGAGTTGAATTAGCCCAATCAAAAAACTTTTCGTAATAGCACAAAATTCCTAACATTAAAGAAATAAATTCCAATTTCCGATGGTTGTAGCTAAACTCAAGAACTAACTTGCCAAACTAAGTTACCTACTGTACCGTACCTCCGTAACCCCCCAGCTACGTTTATTTCTAAGGCAAACTATATACCTAAATCAAACCGTAACTAAATGAAAAATTAATTGTATCCCCCGTAATTTTGAGTTAGCAAGTCAACTATGAATGCAAGCAATTGGGGAAATGTAACTTAAATTGAGATAAGTAATCCTAGGCCTGACATCAAGATTGATAGGTATTGAGGGTGGAATAAGTATAAGGTAGATAGGTCAGAAATCAGTCATTTATTTGCCACTGACATCCTACTAATACAAATATGCATTAGCAATTGTCAGGTACAATTATAAAATTTAACATTAAAATTACTGTACAGAAAAAAAATTCATAAAAAATCTTTACAACAGTCAAAAAGAGAGAAATGTAGCGATATAAATTATTTTACCGAGTAACAGAGAATAAAATTCAACGATAAATAAATTATTAATTATATTTATTAAATTAAATTATTTAACAAGTACTCCCTAAGGTACTCCTGTGTGCAGGTATTAATGAGGCCTAGATGTCAACCTAGGCAAGGTGGTGGTAAAAATACGGACTGGTGGTAATAATATGTTGCATTTTAGAATTCTCTAAGTACGGTATTAATAAATACTAATAGTAAAAAGCCCTTCAAGTTCCTCATGAACTACATTGTAGGAAACGTAAAATTCTTAAAAGTTAGGTCTAAGTCGTTATCTTACCCTTTGAGGTAACACAGTAGTCAAAAAAGGTAACACAGTAGTCCCTATACCCGCCATGTTAAATTGGCAAATTTTAGGTACACATAACTTTGTTAAAAATTAAGATATCAATCTGAAATTTTGTATGCCTATTTTATGGATGTATATCTATAAAAATAGGAAAAAGTTATTTTTGTTTAGTGTCAAATAAAAATTTTATGATATTTCAAAAATTATAAAATATTTTATATGTTTTCGATATTAAAAAAAAATTAAATAAAAAACAAATAGCAGTATTATGTATTAATTTATTCCTATTACTATTCAGATATAAACAAGGAAGGCTGAAAAAAAATAATCATGACAATCGGTCAATAAATCTCAGAAAAAAGTGTACCAAAGTACAAAATATGGCGATTTTCGGGAAATCACAAATAACGCCAGTAGTACTCTAAATTGACAATGAAAAGGTTTTTGACTTACATTTTTAGAAAAGTCCAGCACCATAACTTGGTGCCTCTTCAAGCCTTCTTTTTATTGTTTTCTTTGCCTTTCGGGCCCTCTTTTCAATTTCTTGATGGGCTCGTTCAGCTTCTCGCACACGCTTTGCATCAAGCTTTTGCAGGCCTATAACACAGTTCGGTCCTGCCTTTCCACACAAATACTCTAAAACCCTCACTTTAGCTAAGAGTCCATCATTGTAGGATAAAACCGCATCCATCACTCCAATTTTTATTGTCTCACTGTTTACAAAGGTGTTTTTTGGGAGTCTCGACCAGATCACATTGTTAAAAGATTCGTTGCAGTTTTGAGTTTTTTTGTTCAGGCATCTCTTCAGTAGGTTAGGATCACATAAACTAACAAAGACAGGCTTTATAGCTTCCATGATGTCAAGAGGGAGTGAATTGGTATGCTCTGGACATGGTAGGCCTTGGGCTGCGGCTCGGTTATACTTACACCACGATTCCAATCCTAATGGGCATAACCCATGCTGCGGGTCGGCGTCAGTCGAAGCCTTGTGGTAAAATATCGCCCAACAGGCTTGCTTCATTTCATCTAACGTACTGCTGGCTCTGATGGCTTTACCATAGTAATCCTGTATACTATCAATAACAGAACTAGTTAGCCTACCTCGCCCGGAGAGCTTTTTGCCATCTGGTAGAAGTATATTTTTGAGTTCTTTTTTGAGAAGTCTAAGCCGAGTTCCCATCCTTTTTTGTACATGATTGATGCACTCTAACTTGTCTATAGTTACATCATCACCATAAGGTTTTGATTGAGCCACTGCGTCAAACGATTTGCTGTCTCCATCACCTAAAAAGTGGACGTAGCGAACTGGTACCTCGAGCTTACTTGATCTATGAAATAAATTATTCACTCCTACTACCTCCATCCCTCCGCTGGATCCCTGATAGCTGATGTGGCAGTTAGGGTGGTCTTTTTTATGGGCTACCTTACAAGTAGGACAGTATTTACTGAGGCGCTCCACATCAAGTAGGGCCTACCTTGCCGGTGTCTAGGCTGGTGGCGGTAATCACACCATGTATCGACGTAAGGCCTCTTTTTTGCCATGTCCCATCTATGCCAACAGTTATATCACTGTCTCCGCCATTTTCCATTATTGCCTCCCTCCTAGCAATAGCCATAGATTCACCACTTACTTGTTCAACTGCTTGTAGTAATCTTTTATTGTAGTCATAAAATCTGGTAGGAGGTGGAGGGGTGTTCATGATCGAACAAAAGGTTTCCGCAGCTTTTTGCCCCTTACCAATACTTCTGAAACCGTACACTAATCTAAGGTTGTTATCATAATGTTTGCTGTCAGTTCTGTTTGATGTCATAAAAGAAGTTTCAGCTGTGCATTCAGAACAGGACAGCACTAAATTTGAGACTATACCTTTTCGTTTAGTAGTGTTTTCACAAAGTCTCAAAGCGTTTTCCGCGGAACAATTGCGACATGATGCAAAACTAGATATGTGTCTGTTTAGAATTTCTAAGTCCACTATTATATTTCCTTGCATCATTTCATCTTGAACATAATCCGACTTCTTACCTACCATTGACAGGTACTTCAGTTTCTTTTTTGAAGAACTACAATTACTATTAGGGCTACTAGGCCTGGATTCATTTTCAACACTTGCACTAGGCTTAGCCACAGAAGGCTTGCTATTTAGGTTAGGCCTATGATTTGAGGTAAAACCAGTATGGACATTACCTGTATGCTTTCTTTTACCGAACTTTTTAATTCTTGGCATTTTACTGAACGTAAATAACACAAGTAACACACTAACAATGAGTTAGAAAACTACTTTTTTACAAAACAAATCACAAACTCTGAGATGTAAACAAAACAAAGCAGCAATAATATAAACTTGTTGCTAGGCAGCAGAAGATACAGGTTAGGCAACACAACTGAAAGAAATAAGTAAAAAACACAAACAGTATATATAACACTGTTTTTACTCTTCATTGTCATGCGATCAACACTAAAACAGCTGTGCAAGCGTTATTAAAAATTACAAAAAATCGATCAAATCTTTGTTATTATATTATATATTTGGTATCTATGGATTCAGAATAAAATTTAGAATAAAAAAATTAAATAAAAAAAAATTTCAAATTTTTTCAATTTTTGACTACTGTGTTACCGATGTATAATGCTTTTAATTTTAAACCATAAAAACCTATCGAAAGTATAATAGTAATGCATAAACCTTGTGAAACTTGTATAAAAAAGCATTAACTTACCGTAAATCGAGGTATTAACCAATTGCAGCTAACAATTACAGTCATTATTTGCAGAAGAGTAAACACTCCAAACGTCAAACATTTGACATTAATTCCGAAATAGCATTGGGCTTACTACATAAAAGTCTCTAAGCCAGAAGGTTACGAGTGTGCTTCAGGAAATGCTCGTAGAGCAGCTGTACTACGACTACATTTTAATTATTTTTTACTATATAAATATATATTATCCTTAAGTGTTATATATCACTGGAATCAGGACATTTCAAGGAATAATAATCCATATTTTTCTAAAAATCGATTTTTTTTATTTTTCGGTTTAGACTGCCAGTTCTTTTTTTGTGCTTCATTGACTTCTGCTGATTTTCTAAACTCTTCTTGATCATTTTATACCATCTCTATTTCACTACGTGCTTCTATTTCTTCATTAAAGCTTGATTGTTGTAAGATTCCTTCTTGTGCTTCATTGGCTGAATTTCTTGCCTTTGATACCACTTCTATTTCTCAACATATTTCTGCTTCGTTGAGGTTCACTGGTTGTAGAATTCCTTCATTCAGATCATTCTGATTTTCTGAACTAGTGTCAAGTTCTACATCTTCAATCACTTGGAACAATTGATTTTCATTTAAGTCGTTATTTAAAATATTTATTTAATTCATTGAGACATTCTGATTAAATAAAAGTTCATCTTGGAGTTTCGATGGATTTAATTCAAAATGTTCATCCAGAATAAAAAATAATGGATTTCCACATTTCCATCCAGGTTGTTGCCAGTGTTGTAAAAATGTGTCGTAGATGTCGAATTTTCTGTATTGCATAGGAAAGGAATCGTACTATCTTCATTAGCAACATCTTTAATTTCTTCTTTTTCTTCGTTCTTATTCATTAATTTAAGTTTGTTTGGTATAATATCTGCTCTTCTGGCCACCCTGAAATTGAACAAAGCGTGTCAGTTTTGGCATGATAGGCCTTCATTGACCATATAACTCCAAAATGTGATGAATTCCACTGGTGTTAACTTTCTCAATATTCTGCTTATGGGCACACATACTATGTCGTTCTTTGATAACTGAAATGATGTTCTTGGCTCAGGTGGATGATAGAATAGTACTTGAACATCATTGTTTTCTTCGTTAGTATTTTCTATTCGGCCGATCCACCATTTAGAAATACAATCAACCACATCTTTTACATGAAAAAATGCATCATACTTTGACATACATGAAGTTGCATACTCATCACATTCTGTTGATTTTGAGAATTTGTAGCACTTAATTTCAGATGGTGTTTTTGGCACAAATCGATGGTACAATCTTGTTTGTGAAAATTTGTTTGCAAGTTTGGAAGCGCTTTTCAAGTTTCAGATCATTTGCCTCAATTTCTTCTTTTGTAACATATATATATATACTGAATGCCTGTTATATTTTGGCTACGGAACTCGAACATTGCTTTTGAATCAAGTATTGATCATTGTACGGCAGTTTTAAACTCGCCTTGGTTACAGCCCTCTTGGTACTTCCCCCAATTCCATCGTAAGCATTTTTGCCGTGACAAGAAGCAAACAAATTCGACTCTGCTTCGAAACCAAAATGACTTTTGTGATAACAAATGTTCACAAATTTTTGTTTGTTCTTATACTGGCTGCTTGCACCATCACTAAAGTAAGTTAGGCAGTTTTGAAAGGTATGAACAGCTGAAGTGTTGTGCTTCAGGTCATCACTAATAAAACGGACACTTCGAGAAGATAACGTATCATTGTCATTTTTATAACATTAGACATAAGGATGCAAAGTGACTTGAGGATTTACCCATTGGAAACTCTGAATTTCGTCTTCACTGTTTTTTGACAATACACTGTTTTTTGACAGGGTATCTTTGCAGTCTTTTAGGTGGTTTGATTGGGCCATTGCAATAAAATGGTGTTTCTTTAACTGTATTCTATTTTCAAATAAGCCTGAAAAAAGTCTTTAGTTGGCATTAATTCTGTAATGAGCTGAGCTCTATCAGTACCGACCCACTGTTTGAATACTATTTCTTCTGGCATATCATCACATTCATTAAGGTTTCCGAAAGGAAATCTATCAAGTCTTTATGATCAGTATTTAATTTAGACCCTTCCAACATTAAATTTATATTGTTAATTATTGAGTTTAGCTACGGCCATCGGTAAAACGATTTTTTTTTTCAAAATGTCGGAAATTTGACGCTGATTCTGAAAATGATAGTTTTTCCGCGGAAAAATTCGGAAAACCCCGAAAAATCGGAAAAACCGGAAATGACTTTTTCCGCCCAAAATCGTCGAGTGGGTTACAGAAATAACCGGAATGATGATCTGATCACGAATATGTATTTTTTCAGATCCGACCTCAAATATGCCAGAAGAGAGTAAATATGGATTTTTTTTTAATCTCTCAAAAGTATGTCATGTGGGTATTCAAATTAACCGGCATGACAAGCTGATAACGAATATGTAATCAGTATACTACATTCCGGAAATTACCATGTTGTGCAAGTATTCATTTAAAATTGTTTGTACTTTAGACTCTTACTGATGATGTAATTTAATAAAGAAATATGTAACATAAATTGGTATTTAATTATTTATCTGCCATTTAATAATGTATGCATGGGGTAATCCATAAATGAACATAGCCACTTTTACGACAAATAAGTGTAATATTGAAAAATGTATTAACTTCCATAAACTTTAAAAAAAAGAAAAGAAAAAAATCAATGAAGCAATAAACAGGTTTTACACAATTTATGAACTTCCATAAAGTTTCAAAATAAAAAGCAACAATGAAGCCCACAGGTTCTGATTATAACAAATAAAGTAAACTTGACAGGAAAAACATTACACAGTGTAGAGTTCAGTTTAGAAAATAACAAATAAAGTAAACTTGACAAGATTAAACATTGCACAGTGTATAGTTCAGTTTTTTTACATAACAAATAAAGTAAACTTGACAAGATAAACATTGCACAGTGTATAGTTCAGTTTATAGTTCCCTTTTGAAGGGGCTTGGGAGGGTAGACGGCTGCTGCTGCTTTAAAAAATGGTGCAGCCTCTCCCCCCTCTCATACCTTCTTTTAAATTGATATTCCGCAAGGTTACCAACAATGTGGGCCTTGCGATCACCGTATCTCGGTATGGTGGATCGGACGTCCCTCCACGTCCTCTCAATGGAGTTAGTGTCCGGGTCGACAAAGTTCACGGAATGGTTAACTGTGAAGTTGTAAAACATTGTTTTATCTGGAAGGTTCTGGTAGGCCTTACAGCAGTCCTACATAACGATTGAATTCGGCAGGACCCATTCCTCCAGGATAGCGAGCAGAGTGGCGGCATCACGCTTCTCGACGGGGACGAGGAAGGTGTTGTTTGTGCCCCGCTCGATACCGCCGAACACCCACTGCCCCTTCAGGTATCGGCCCCTGCTGTACTTCGGCATGCCGAACTTGGCTTCGTCGATCTCTACGACTTTTCCGTGGCCGCCCAGCTTCTTGGAGCTCTCAATGAAGACCTACAAACCCATTGTACAATGTAGCTCAAAGAGGAGGCCCAATTGAGTTAAAATGAGTGCCTTTTATATATAATGTGCTCTACTTTAATGCAGATAAATGCAAGCAATCATTGTCAATTGTTAATTTATTCTTAATTCTGTTACCCGTCAATGTTATATTAATAGTACAGTACAGGTTTAGTAAGCGTTAATTAACTTCAATGCCTAATTACCATGATATAAAACCAAAAATGAATTTTATAATTTTTTTACTTACTTCACGGCAGAACGAGTACCAATCGACGATGGTCCGGTCCGCTATGCCGAGTTCTTCTTTGATAAACAGCTACCGGGGCGGCTTCATATGAAGCAGGACGGCACACAACCTCCATACTTGTTGGACGGAAAGGTGGGTCCTTTCCAGAAAGGACCCAGGTTTTTCACTGACTTTATTGTGGCACTTGACTTTCTTCTGCTTCCTTGCAACAACCCATTTACCACAATTATAGTTCAGGTTATTTGCACAAATTGCAAGTTCGTTACCGCACAAATGGCAATTAACTTCAATAGCACGCCGTGGTCGCACAAAAACTTCACTATGTCACCTTCACCCATAGCACACGCATCCATAAACATCATTTCACACTTCTCTTCACACATTTTCAGCCACACAATCACACACAGTCACAATTCGAATTTGCTTACTTATAAAACATATGTTACTAAAAAAATTACTTATAGTTTGAAAATATGTTACCAAAGCTTGAGTGTGAAAAAAATCACATAAAAAAAGTTGTGTGTAAAAAAATTGAATTTTATAGCAAAATATATCTGTCAACATGTCAAAATTTTAGAAAATAC
This sequence comes from Neoaliturus tenellus, assembly GCA_030545055.2. NCBI lineage: Eukaryota > Metazoa > Arthropoda > Insecta > Hemiptera > Cicadellidae > Neoaliturus > Neoaliturus tenellus. The sequence goes on along the minus strand of CM061531.1, from coordinate 175,516,539 downwards.
TCTTCATAACTACCTCACATGTCATAGTGGCATTATATAGAGTCGATACATTCAGTACAGAGCACCGCGCGATGTTCCCCACAGAAAGGCCGTCCACAGTGAACATAGTAGTTAGTCGTCATACGCCTCTTCTTAGAAGGACAGATACTACAAACTCCTCGTCAGTATTCCATAGAATATACACATCGGCCAACGCTTTGTCTTCGAGATGTGCTGAAGATTGAACACATTTGATCGAACACATTTGATTTTGTCCCCTGATTCAGAAAATAATATTTTCCCCGCAACAGACGTCGGCAAACCCCGGAAAATCGTAAAAATAATTTTTTGCGGAAATGGGTCATGTGTTTACTCAAATTAACCGGGAAAGTGAGCGGGTATTAGGCCGGGGACACACTATCCGGCGAAACGCACGTAGGACAGCGTCGGAGACATTAAGTTTTAGTTTGTTTCTACTATATTCAACTTAAATTTTTTAGGTTAGCGGTTTAAAAGTTTGAGATAATGAAATATTTCATCAACGAAACTGAAAATTTACATGAGTTTTACCTCGTATATCTTATAAAGAAACAATCTGATTTCGTACAAACATCTGGTTGTTGATAATTTACTTAAGATGTGGTCGGTCAAGTGAAAAGAGAGTTAAGTGTTGCATTTTGAAAATTAAGGGTTTTTGAAGAGTCCGTCGCAAAAATGAAATCCTAATTCGTGTACTAAATATCTATTGCTTGGGTGGCACTAATAATTACAAAGGGGCTTTTTAAACACATAATCTCAGAAGTCAACGATTTGTTATATTATAATGTATTTCTTCGTTCAGTTTTTCTACACAGAAAGTGGATAAAAATATTAACTTTGTCTAATACTTTCTGTCTTTCTGGAGGATGTCCTTTATTTGAGATAAAATTAAATCAAATGTTGAGGTGGCCATGCGAAAATCTTCCCGAAGTTTTAAAAACAATGAATAAAACACACCATGTAGTCTCCTCTGCTGCACAATGGGATGAATCTATCCACTTCTGTCACGTTTTCTTTTCCTTCTGTGCCTTAATAGACAAAGCACAGCTATTTTGCATCTTGACACCATGGTTGCTGCGACTCAACTAGATGGTTCCAGACGGCCTCGTCAGAGTGCAACTGCGCAGTTTCCGTCGTACGGCGTTTCGCCGGATAGTGTGTTCTGCTCTTCAAAATCTCGTACGTTCCGGCAGAAAACACGGAGTCCGTGTTCCGTGCGTTTCGCCGGATAGTGTGTCCCCGGCCTTACCGGAGATACGGTCGGAAAAGCGTCACAAAAGCCGGAGAAAGACTTGGTCCAAAATACATCATGAGGGTACTGAAAATATTGGCAACTGTGAGCTGAACAACAATATGAATGATTGTTACTAATCCAACATAAAGTATTGGAGATAAATGAAAGAACTTTAGAAAATTAAGTTAAATTTGGTCAGATTAATTTAGGTGATGGTGGTACTGGTATTTATTTCGTCTGAATAGGTTAGATTAGGCATGGTTGTTGGTTTAAGTTATAAAAGGTTAGGTTTGGCTTGGTATGGTTAGGTTTTTTTTAGGTTTAACTAAGTGAGATCTCTGTCTTCAATAGTGATATAGGTTAGGTTATGATAACTTATGTTAAGATACAATATGATTGGTTTATATAAGTGGTTAGAGAGGTATGGACAAAGAAAGTGACCTAAACAAACATAAACTAACCCATTAAAAATGATTATTATATAAATTTACACCTAACACAACCTAAAACTATAATGTATATTCCAACTTAATGTTTGTCACAACAATAGACCTACTCAACAGTAATATATCATAACCCATTACCCTCACAATTTCTGACATAAAATGCAACTAAAGATTAACACACCCTTAATTAATATACCTTAAAAACAATAAATTAATACACAATTCACCTTTGTTACCCTTATCTTCTAATTTAACACAAAATTACCATGACACAACTGTTATACATTTCTTACTATAGACAGAAATACTAATATACACTCCTTTAACGTAAGATATATAATACGCATCTCATCTCATGACATTATTATACTTATTGCCTTGAGACCATCCGTGTTTATTTCACTAGTCCGTGGTCTGGTCTTCTCCCACCACTCTAGTGTTACTCTAAGTTCCTTCCCATTGACTTCGGTTAGCGGCAAATTGCGGGGGAGCCCATCGGCGTTTTCGTGAGCCCTTCTTCGTTATTCAGTGAGCTCCTCCGAGTCCTCTCTGGTTTCACGGTCTCGAAACAATATTCTCCCAATCACCCAAAACACAACAAAAACAAACAATATAATACCAACAACTTCAAAATATGATTCGTCTCCCATAGACCAAAAAGACGAATCTGCCCTTACTAAATGTACATGGTTAATTCCCAATAGGTGCGGATTTCTTAAAACAATTATAGTAACTAAAGTAAAGTACAGAGTATTCATAATCGCTGAGATGATGGACCAGGTTCTCCTCTCGTGGATCCCCACCAGTGTAGGTGTGACAGGGTTTCCGAAATAACAACACAAAGTAGTTATGAACGATATTTTTCATCACACTACACAATTCAATAAATTCTAAACAAGTGAAAAAATTACTTTTTCGTTCATAACAAACAAAACATAACCTCAACTTCAACTAACCTAGCGAGATTAAGGTTAGTTAATCTCGGGTAACTAACCTTAATTAAATTAAGGGATAGGCAAACAAACCAATGTGAATAAATGTAGTGATGAAGAAAGAAGAAGGAAGAAAGAAGAAAGAAGAAAAAAGAAGAAGATAGAAAGAAGAAAAAAGCAATTAAAAATAATTGAAAGACTTGAAAAAGTACAGAGTATTAAATAAATTAACAATGAATTATCTTGTTAAAAAATCCGAATTGTGAGTTTTAAACTGTGAAAGACTTTTTGTAAATTCCCATACAATGTCAATTTGTCAGAGGAATAAATTTATTATTATATATTATTGAATTTTTTACTATATGGAACATAGAGTATAAAATTCTTTACGATCGACTTTAAATTTCTCTTAGGCGAATTTTAGACCCCCAAAAGGCTTTTTTATTACTAATTTGATTTCAATGAAATTCTCAGGTTAGATTTTAAGTATTTTAAACTAGGTAATAAACTATAATCGAGCAATTATTTTCAAGTATTAAAAAAGCTTATTTTCCGGAATTTTTGACAGAACTTTAGTTGTTTAGGCTACATGATTTGACTAATGTAGTTGCTATGCATGGTTGCTATGATCAGTTTATATTCCCCCATCGCAGCTGAGTTGTCGCTGTGTATGCTGAAAACAATATAACCTCTTCTTCAGATTTGTTTACATCTGCTCGCCGTTATTGTTTTACGTTTTTAAATAAAATTTAATTGATATTTTGACAGGCCTATTTGTTAAATTAAATAGATCAACACCGATGTATACTTGTCGAAGTTACAAATTATGCCAAAAGATAGGCATGTTGTGGAATGAATTGCTATCGAACTGAATTATGCGATTAACTAATTTATGGGATACATCCAATATTTGGAAAAAGATTTAAATGGAACAAGTAATAATTAGAAAGTGTTGTGCCATTGTAGCCTATGTCTCAGGTAAGAAAATATGCATTAAGTGTTCAGTAAGCGTAATTCTACAATACTTACATAACTTGATTTTTATTAATTTGCAATCATGGATTTTAAATTGTATTGTTTTTTTTTTTTTTTTTTTTTGTTTTTTTTTGCTCTACAATCTATTTATCTTTAATATTATAAACATAATTATTATTAAGTTACTTGCTTGTTTTGAGGTCTTAGCTAAAATCATTGTTTGTATGTATTTATTTGTAGGCTAGGCCTAGGATGTACGCCGGTTGACTTCGGACGGTTAGATGACGTTCCACTCTTCACATTCGAGGAGATGGAAACCTCCGTTCTCTCCCTAAAGAGCAACGAGAATCCTGACCCGGACGGATTCCCAGCGAGGCTTTAAAGAAAGTATTTTCAATTAATGCTGACTTGTTGTTGAGAATGTACAACGCCTGTTTGGTAGAAGGGGTGTTTCCGGCTCCCTGGAAAACCGCCAGACTTGTACTCATCAGCAAGGGCAAAGGTGATCCCGAGCTGCCGTCGTCCCACAGTCCTTTTTGCATGTTGGACACGGCTGGGAAACTGTCCGAGAAGCTGATCCGTTCCCGCCTGACGTCTGTCGTGGAAGCTGCCGGGGACTTATGCCCCCGTCAGTACGGCTTCAGAAAGGGACGGTCAACGATTGACGCTATCACCGAAGTCCAGAGAGCTGTGAAGAGAGCCGAGAGCCACAACCATTTCTCTCGCTGAGTAAGTTAGTGCTTCTTGTCACGCTTATGTCAAGAATGCCTTTAACTCGGCGAGGTGGGTCGATATGCTGGATGCGCTTCGCAACACCTTTCGCGTTCCTGCATATCTGTCTGTTCTGCGACTCATCGAGGATTATCTCCGCTCTCGAAGCCTGATTTACGACACAAGGGACGGAATGACAGCCTCCTGAGGTCGGAGATGCCTGAGGAAACCACTTTGGTTGGGTACGCCGATGATGTCGCAGCTCTCATTGTCGCACGCAACGTTGAGCTGACACAACTGAAGTTGAACCGAGTCATGCGTGTGGTCAACACATGGATGTCCGATCACGGTCTCTCGCTTTTTCTCCGTAAGACGGAGATTGTGATCCTTACGAAGAAGAGGATGGACACCGTCGTTCCGTTCCGAGTGGGAAGGGAGGTGGTCCAATCAACTCGTGCTGCTAAGTACTTCGGGATTATGGTGGACACCAAGTTAAGTTGGAGGGATCAGATATTCCGTATGGCGGACAAGGCCGCTAAGGTAGTCACTTACCTTAGTGGGCTGATGGCCAATGTCGGGGTTCCACGATCCAGCAGAAGGCGTCTGTTGATGTCCGCGGTTCAGTCCGTGCTTTTTTATGGAGCAGAGGTGTAGGCAGACGCTCTCGATAAAGAGTAGTACAGGTTGCGACTCGCCCGGGTTCAACGTCGAGCGGCGCTTGGGGTGTGTTCCGCCTTCCGGACAGTGTCCGAGCCTGCCGTCCTGGTGGTCGCCGGAGTTATCCCTGTCAAGCTCTTGGCAGGAGAGAGGAAGGCAATTTATCAGAGACAAGGCGATATTAAAAAGACACGGCAAGAACAGAAGAGCGCTCCAGAACCTTCCAGCAGTGGCAACACAGCTGGGAGCACAACACCCGAGGACTATGGACTGCGCGACTTACCAAGCACGTCCAACCATGGGTGGAACGGCGGCCAATTCTTGACAATTCACGGCTATCTCGGTCGTACCTGAACCGGATGGGCAAGACCGGTTCACCGGACTGCATTTATTGCTCGGGCGTTCCCCACGATGCGGAACACTCATTTTTCCGATGCCCCGTTGGGAAGGGCCCCGCCTGAAGGCCACACAAATTTTTTGGTGCATTTTCGGTGGACTCGGTCTGCCTAAAGATCTTGGAGGATGAGGGCAACTGGGATTGTTTATCACAGTTCGTCCGGGGCATCCTCCTGGAAAAGAAACATTATCTGGACCGCGAAGTGGCCCAGATCCCTTGATCGAGATGCTGGATAAGGAGTGAGCCCCACTGGCATAAGAAAAATTTAGGCCTAGCCTGACGTAATGTGATAAACAACTCCAGGTTAGAATCTTAAAGAGTAGAGGCGAGGTTATTTAGTGGGTAAACCCGTTTTTAGGGGAGCCCCACACTACAGGCTTGGCACCTGTGTGCGTAATGCATTTTTTCACCTCTCCCTAAAAAAAAAAAAAAAAAAAAAAAAAAAAAAAAAAAAAAAAACATAAAAAAGCGTCACTTAATAACTCAAAAAGTGAGTAAAAAATTCTTGTACGGGACGGACATCGGAGCGTATTCCTAGTATATAGATGTGCTGCTTGAGTTTCTGGTTGCTAGGCAACCACTTCAGATCAGCTAAGGCCACCAAAACTAATACTCTAACGGTAAGTGACTACAGCTGATTCCAAGGGAAAAGCACTATTTTCCCATCTACGTCATACATATTTAACAGTTGCTATCAGCTGAACTACTGACTAGTTCGTTTGTTGTCCACTTTGACTTTCGAGAAGAGCTTGCTGAGGTGGTTGAGTGCCTAATTTGGTTAATTTGATTTATTGATAATGTTTCGAAACAGGTTTTCACACGATAGTTGATACTGATGATTGCTGAGGTTGCTATGAACAGCTGCAAAAGGTTGGATATTGTGAATATTGGCGTTCATAGGTTGTGGGTTGTAAAATGTTTGGGGATACTTGGGGGGGGGGGGGGCATCAGGAGCCATTGAATAGTGAGGATAAGGGAAACCAACTGAAGGTGATTGGAAATAATTCTCGTGAGGATCACTGTTGGCTTGCTGGAGCTTCAGGCGTCTGTGCAGCAGTGATTAGCCCAATTATGTCTGGTTTAAGTTTTATTTTTTTTTTTTCAGGTAGCACATTTTTCAATTCTTTGACCAAAGACGGTAAAAATAATCTGTCTGGATGCAGTCAGCTTTTTAAGATTCTGATCAAGTGGTTTTTGCTAATAAATCATGAGTGACTTTCTTTTTCAACGCTTCAATTAGATCGTTGTCTTTACTCTTTCCTCTCTTCTTAGCGACTTCTGTCTTCTTAACTGGTTCTGGATATTTCTCTACTTCAATTCTGGGTTTCGTCCATTTCATTTTCAGTTTCTTCGTCCTCAATGGAACCAGTGGTTTTTTTGTCAAAGTTTCCAAAAATCTCAATTGTTCAAAATAAATATATTGCTTACGGGGTTTTGACCCACTTCCAGATTTTTGCTCATTTTTCCTCTTGAGGACATCTCTTGCGTAGGATGATCTTATACTTTTCCATTTCCTCAGAACGACTTTAACTTCAAAGATACATATTTTAGTTACATATTAAAAATTTTACTATAACAAGTATCACGTTTGTAAAAACAATCTTTAGGTAGGGTGTGTTTATTAAAAGTGTAAATTATTTTTTACACCACAGGCTACAGCGGACTGTGGACTTACGAGTATAAATAGGCTACTTTAAGTATAACCATTCAACAATACATTTATTTCATAAACCTTATCCAACCGAACATTTAATTATTGAAATAGTAGGCCAAGTGAAATAATTGTAAAACCGCGTCCGGACTGGGCGAACATGTTCGTCGAATAGTGTTCTGCCGAAGTTAGAACATATGTTTGTTTGTAGATATTTATATCCAATATAAATCATATGGTAATTTATTGTTCGTTTGGAAATGTTTGTTGATTTTTTGTGTTTGCCAAACAATTCGTCATAAATTTTCAGCCATTGTGGACGGGGCTTAAGGCTTGATAGATAGACATAGATAATTTTATAAATAGATTAAATCTTTACGTACTAACCTGAATTAAATAAAACACCAGCTTTTTCCAAAATTTTTTTTGTCCTGTTCAACATTTTAATTGAACCTGTTTGACTTGAGAAAAATAGAGACAACTCAAACATAGATTTAGACTAACTCCAAACCAATAATAAAATATGGCTGACCTCCCTGAGACCCGAGCTGAATACAGATTTCTCATGAGTTTCTGATCAGTATTTTTTGCCTCCGTGGAGGCATAACTTCATTTCGGAGGCGAAAATTCCTTCTGGAGGCATAAAATGATAATAGACCAGTGAATGGAGGTTTGACTCTAGGAATGACCAATATATATTTAATACCTTTAATACCTTTAATACCTTTATTTAAATATGAAAATGAGCAAATGGTGGTCTTACCATGGCTACTACCGTAATAGCGTAATCTCTATAGGGAAATTCGCTAAAATAAGAAATGTCTTAGATGCAAAATTTACAATAAACTAATTTACTAATGTGCTAAAAAAAAAATACATAGCCCACTTTGTCGTGCGAATACTTTTCATTGAACAATCTGTATAACTATTTTATTTATATTCAGATTTGCTTCAAGATAGTGTATTGGTCTTCTAAGGTTTACGTGTTGAGGAAATTCTCCACGTATACCCTTATTCTTTGCCTTATTCTTCAGATAGGATTTTCTTTAAATGCCTGCCAATTTTGTCGACATGCTTTTCCTTTCTTTCATCAGTGACTTTCTATGCTCTTAGACGCTTAAATCTGATTTTATGATAGCATGTAGTGATAAAAATGCTTTAAAAAATACCTCCGTTCGAGGGCAGCCTACCATGACATGATACTTAAATTAATTGCTGTTGATATCGGGGTTCATCTTTCGTGGGCCGTCTTTTTTCCACATTTTGTGCATCCATTAAAGATATTAAATACAAATCATGTTCATCCATCGTTTAGGAGTTGTGAAAATGAGTAAGGATGTCTTCTTGGTCCTCTCCACTAATCAAATCAAGATATTTTTTCCTCTTGCAATTAAAACCAGCATAATGTTATAGCTAAACCATAATACAATTCAAAATCATTAAGCCTAACAAAGCATAAACTCCTAAAATATTAAATTACCCATGCTATGTATTAGACTTTTGTACGAGTATAACTAATAAAATTCCAGGGCGTTCAGTCATGGTATCTTTTGGGTCAGGAAATAAATCAACTTGTTGAAATACTCACTTAAGCAGTGTAATTAATCGTAAAAAAAAGATTCAAGATAAATGAAAGGTAAAATTTTTATTATGAATATTACAAATTCCAACCAACCGATATACATTTTTATTTACCAGCATCTATTATTCTTCAGCAATTTCCCTAAAGGAACGCTATTACGGTGGTAGTCATGGTAAGATTACCCTGAAAATTTTAAAAGCGCAGTAGTAGATTTGAATATGTAGCGGTTTTACTATCAACCTTTCAATGAGCAAAAGTGTATTCCCTGAAGAAACTATTCTGCTCCTCTGTCTTTGAAAATAAAGGCATTCGTATTCTAAAATATAGTAAATTGCTATAGAAACAATCCATGGGTGGTATTGTTTCCGGAGGAGAAAATAAATATTTCGTTAAACTGATCCCAAAAGGTTTTGTGTTCCATCAAGAAACACCGCCATAAATTTGAGGCCGTCAAACAGTATATTTCATTCGACATAAAAATAAGTTCAACGAGTTAAAGGATCAAAGAAAGGTCAATAGAAAAACACAACAATGTTGAAATTGCACCAACATGAGGCAGAAGTCATCCCAGTTTATTACTTACACTCCTTGAATTCTCAAGTAACGTTGATAATGGTCAATGTTCCCATTGTTGCTTTTTGATATTGTGCATGTGAAAAGTCGATTGGTTTTATCGGCCAAATATAAAATAAACATGTAAATGAAAGAAGTGTATAAATCAGGCAGAAGGGAAAAATACCCCCGTCGCAGCAGACCTGCGTACTCAGCGAATTTCCAAAGAATTATTGTTTCAACATCAAAGAACTTTGTGGCTTTCTTATATAATTAATAATCTTAACAAGGAAATATAATATATTTAATTTATATTTCTGAGTAAATTATTTTTATTTAATAATTTATATATTAATATTTATGTTGCAATAAATGACTTTTTTTAACAGTAATAAAACTGCATATCCAAAGCTTCCGTGCAAAAGGAATGATTTGTTTACAAATAACAAAACATAAACATTTCAAATTTGACAAATATGCACTTGCACCCATTATACACTTATTTTCCATGAGAATACCATGGGATTTAGCATGTAGGTTTGCTGCCATGTGGGTTTTTGATCAAATCTTAATTACTCACCACCTAGTGAAGGTTCATAAAAATTTTTATTAATATATGTTGATAAATAAGCGATATATAACTTTTTAAAGATTTACCCATAAGAATAACACGGGAAACTTCATTTGAATTTTCTCTATAACCAGTTAAGCTATTTTAAAGATTCAAACTACTGAATTGTTTGTTTTTTAAGCTCTTTTAAATGGTTTTAGTTAAATTTGAACATTTAGGTCCAAAAATGCCAAAAACCCATTTTGACCCCTTTGAAACCCCATAAAACCCCGTTCCCATAACCCGACAAAGCTGGTTCGCGAACTCATGAAAATAGACGTGGTCTTACACCTTCATACCAAATTTGATCAAAATCGGAGGTCCGCATCAAAAGTTATCGGTACCACGGACCGTATGTATGTATGTATGTATGTATGTATGTATGTATATATATATATATATATATATATATATACATACATACATACATATATATGAAAATGAACGAACGGTGTTTTTGGCTTCTGGGGACCTCAAAATGAAAAAGTAAAGTGGTCCCGGGCTTAGGTCTTACCATGGCTACTACCGTAATAGCGTATTCCCTATAGGGAAATTCGCTAAAAACAGTCGAGGTAGAATGTGCCGAAATATAATTTCCCAAAATTGACTCAGTTCTGCTTTCCAAGTACTACTGTTGAAGTAATCCAAACGAAAATGTTAGCCTTTCTCAAGCTAACCAAACATTCAACAAATACATTTTTTAGAAACAAAATTCTTCGTCAACTAAAATTAAAATAGCATCTGATAGATAAAACAATATTTTTAATGTATTGCTTAATACACTTTTGATATGGATTATTGAAAAATCCTTTTATCCGTCAAATTTAGACTGCTTAGTATATGGTCGGCCTAAAGCTAAACTGAACTACCCAAACAACTCATTCTGAGATATTTGATGATAGAGAAAAAATTATAAAAAAAGGATCCAAAGTGTACATAGTCAATGATCCAAATTAAATCAATAAAAATGCTATCTAATCACTTAGTTCACTTTGGTTGGTTGTGAGTGTCACACCTTATTTTACTTTTGCAACACTATCTTGATGTTTCGATTTTGGCCTACACTACACATGCATCAGACCAAGCTATCGGTATTTTACTTTTAACATGGTCTTTTATGTTCATTTTAAGGCATGACGCAATTGCTTGAGGACCTCGTGAAGCCACTTCTTCATGCCAGACATACATGTATGCCTGTTCAGTGACCAAGTTCTGTATCCCAAAGTTCAATACACTTAATTGACGCTTATAGTATGCTTCGTTAGTTGGTACTTTAAGAAGTGGAAATACCTCTGGCAAGTCAAAAGAAATCACGTTCACATCATCAGTAGGAGTTTTCCCTTCTTCGATATCTTTCTCTCGAATAGAAAATTTTTCAGCCTGTCTGTGGTGAAGTTCCTGTTCAGCTTTCAATCTTGCTAAATCTTCAGAATCGGATTTTCTATTGGATATTCTATAATTGGACTCCTATTATTATCTTGAATCGATCAAATTTCTTGCAAGTGTCCTTTTTGGGATATTTGAATTTCAGATTGAAATCCCTGCGAAATATTCTTTTGTAAGTATTAATACTGACACATTTTAGCCAAATTCAAATCGCTTTGAAGATATTTGTAGTCAGTTGTGTCTGATCGTCTATAGTGACTTTTTAGGCAGGGAATGATTTAACATGCTGGTGAACTTTTAATATCTTCTCATCAGAAGTAGCATTTCCTGGCTTTTTCTTCCCTCGCTTATCAATCAAAGAGTTTTCAGATTTGGCCTTTTTTAATGCTCTGTGGATTCGCGTACTATTAACAGGCAAAGTTTTCGTGAACATAGCTTTACTGACAAGAACATCATTAAGTCCCGACTTCAGGTAGTACTCACGAGTTTCTGATCTCCTACTATCTTGCCGCTTTCTTTTTCGCTTGATCTGTACAACTTTTACAGCGCTAACGAGAATAGCAGTCTGGGTTTCCCATAAACTGTTACTATAAAACCTTTCCAAATTCTTTTGCCGTTCTCCAAATGGAACATTTTGAGGACATTTTAATCTACATTTACAGTCAAAATCAATACAATACTTTTTTTGTAAAATTTTGCCTTTGACAAATATGTACTCTCCACCTGAGTTACATGAGTGCTTCTGTACATTTTTTACCCAGTTTTTAGGGTTAGCAAAACGATTTTTTTCACTTGGTTTAATGATTTCTTTATCAATTATTTTATTCATCTGCCCGTTTTCTGGTTCGTTTATATTAATTTCTTGAAGCGTGTTAGTAGAAATAATTGCTTCATCATCTGGAAAAAGTCTTCGTTTTTTTCTAGTTGCATTTTTTCTTTGTTGGCCCACATTATTTTCTTCATCATCGTCCGTCTCTAAAAGTAAAAGGCACTATGTAGGCTAAGACAGTAAAGTTAGTTAATAAAAATAGTGAACAACATGAGCTTGGTCACATCGAACTAAACGCCTGATTATGTGCCATTGCGACCAACTAAAGAGAACTAAACGCCTGACCATGAGCTCCTGCATCCCACTAAACAGAACTAACGACTATAGTCGGGGGCATTAGAACAGGCGGGTGAAGGTCATGTAGTTAAATGAGCAAATATCAGCTGGCTTATTAAAAGACTTGACCTTGACACGCCTATTCTATTGCTCCCGACTATAGCCTATAAATCACTATTGAAACGTAGCTCTATTTCTTACATCATTACAAACAAAGCGGCTGGTTCAAAAATAACCTGTTAAATATAGTCTACTACTTAGGTTAAGGCTAGCTAGGACCCAAAACATTAATCAATTACTTTTAAAAAATCATCAAAACATTAACATGTCTCTTAGTTCACTTTGGTTGGTGGCATAACCTTAAAACTGTGGCATGCAAATTTGTTAAACAAAAGGCCAATTCTTACTTTTAAAACATGATTTAGGTATATCACTTATTAGAAGACGTTGGAGGGATGTAATCATCACTTCCTGAGTAAGAGAAATCTTCTAATTCATCCAACACACCATCCATTTTTTTACAATATGAAAAAAATTTCTGGAGAGGTAGATTAAAATGTCCTCAAAATGTTCCATTTGGAGAACGGCAAAAGAATTTGGAAAGGTTTTATAGTAACAGTTTATGGGAAACCCAGACTGCTATTCTCGTTAGCGCTGTAAAAGTTGTACAGATCAAGCGAAAAAGAAAGCGGCAAGATAGTAGGAGATCAGAAACTCGTGAGTACTACCTGAAGTCGGGACTTAATGATGTTCTTGTCAGTAAAGCTATGTTCACGAAAACTTTGGCTGTTAATAGTACGCGAATCCACAGAGCATTAAAAAAGGCCAAATCTGAAAACTCTTTGATTGATAAGCGAGGGAAGAAAAAGCCAGGAAATGCTACTTCTGATGAGAAGATATTAAAAGTTCACCAGCATATTAAATCATTCCCTGCCTAAAAAAGTCACTATAGACGATCAGACACAACTGACTACAACTATCTTCAAAGCGATTTGAATTTGGCTAAAATGTGTCAGTATTAATACTTACAAAAGAATATTTCGCAGGGATTTCAATCTCAAATTGAATATGCAAAGAATATGCAGGTCTATTCTGGATCAATGGATGCACATTATACACAGAAGTTTGAACACAAGTAAAAAGGTAAAAAAACAAAAAAAAACATATTTACATTTAGTGGGCTCGGACTATTCAGGACAACCCTGGAACTTAGTAGTACCAGTAAACAAAAATAAATTTGGCAGAACACAAAAGAAGGTGAACGGATAACAAGAAAAGAAAATAACAAGAAAGTGGTTTGTTTTCAGTCTAGTTTGAATTAACACATCCTCCAATTCGGCATCAGTTAAAATTAGTTTAGCCATGGTGACAGTTCCTTAGTTCTGTATGGCTGGATTTCCTACTGCACACTTGACATCAAACCAAAACAAAATTTCCCTCTCCCTCAGCTATTTCTCACTCTACCACTTAGTTTGTTTGTCTGACTGTAGATCTTGGTATTGGGAACGACTTAACATTAATAGTCTAGAATGTTGAAAAATGTCGCTTAGTTCACTTTAGCTTTAGGCCGACCATATAGCAACAGGAAGAGTGATTGTGCTTGTACCTCAATGAATATGTAACCCTGAGGTATACATATCCGTGATAGATTTTGAAGAAAGGCACAACCATTTAGAAAATATAGTTGTTTGTGACCGTGGATGGTTTGTGACACCATATTAGCGCATTGTAATAAAGCTAATTTTAATGTCATTATCAAATTATGTAAGTACTAGAGCAAGATATGGTTATCATTCCTGTAGAAATGTAACAACAATTGCACATTGATGATAATTTCAAGCAAACTGAAAATAATATTGGCGTTGAGTATTTTATGTAATATTTCTATTCTTGACTCAACATTCCTCTAGATACCAATTAAAATAATTACAGAATTTTGGCCAAACTCAATATGTTGATTTTAATGTTTTTCTCAGATACACTCCAAAACCGGTGACGATTGCAGTTAATACTGCTGCAAGATGAGAGATATTTTGCTAAGAAGGGATACCAAAAGGGAAGATTTTCATCTTGATTATGCTGGGCTTCTGATCACCTGTTTATTAAGAACTACTAGAGTTGATTTAAAGCCTAGTAAAAAAAAACTTTTAAAGAAAAAAAATGGACAACGAGATGAACTTAAAAAGTTTACACCCACACAAGACATCTCGCTAATCAAGAATAAGCATCAAGCTAGCCTTACGGTTAGCGTCTTGGACTTAAGTTCAATGCTAAATAGAAATTTAAACCTATTTAAAGGTGCGTTATTACTGGTGCGACTGCAACGATAATCGTTGAACGATTATCGGTGGACGATTATCGCTCGGCGATGATCGTTGCAGTGGTCATTGTCACTGATACGAATATTATGCATTCATTTAGTTGCTGTTTGACTAAGTAATGAATGGTGAGTTTAAGCGGACACTGAGTTATTTGTTAATTAAACATTTAGAAGATGAAGAAATTTTTGAAATGCTAAGTGTACCACGACTTAACAAACAAAACATGTTTAGAAGTAGAACAGAATAAGATCCTTTAAAATATTAATAAACAATCATTTGCAAGCTGATGGGAGAATGTTTTCTGAGGTCTTCAGACTTACCAAAGGTTGTGTCTAGTTTAATCAATGAGGACCTTAAGAAGATGTCTTCAAACTACATTCCATATCCAATTACGGTAGATTATAAGTTAGCTCTTACGTTAATATAAGATATCTTTTTCATCCTTATTTAATTTTTGTAAGGCAATGATTTTTAAGAATGCTTATAAAACAAAAATTGTCTAATAGGAAAAAAGTTCAAGAATGTTTCATAATGTTTTAGGATCAGCCAAGGAGGGAAGGGTGAATAAGGGAAAATAAATTCATAACTGGGATTTCTCATTTTGAAAATAACGTAATTTTATTAATACAAGTATAAAAAAAAAAAAAAAAAAAAAAAAAAAAAAAAAAAAAAAAAAAAAAAAAAAAAAAAAAAACAGACACACATGTTAAGTTCTGGCGTTCAAAATGATAAGTAAAAGTAATCTGAAGAAAAATGTAAACCTGATGTTAGATATAAACTCCGATAAAACAATGATCAAATACACTCAGTCTCTTTAAATCCAATCAAGTGTCAATACACCCACTCAAACTAGAAAAATCGTCCAACGACTGCGATTATGACTGCTCTAGGAGCAGACCCGTACGATTGCAGTCAGCGACTCTGGCGGCAGTCGCGTCAGTGACAACGGCGCCATTGAAGACAATGCTCAGCAGGCGCTCTACGATTATCGTCCAACGACTATCGTTCAACGATCATCGTTGCAGTTGCACCAGTAACAACGCACCTTAAAGTGATATTTAATAGAACACTGATATGCAGAAACACGACAGATTATACAATTTTGACTGTTAAATCGGGTGGATAACGAACTCTTATTACATGTATTTAATTAGTTTGTAGTCAAATCTTGAAAGAACTACGTTTCAATTAATAGTTTCTTTATCAATGACCATCAATCGGTAAAATAAGAAAATAACTACGATGCCCGTTTTACCCACAGTCATCATTAAGTTGCAGCCGGTAAGGCAAGATCATTCCCCTGGTTACGGTTCTAAATATCGGCTGCAAAAAAATATTTTTCGTCTTACTACATCAATATCACATGTTTTCGACCCTCACTTCTACCAACGAAACACCTGTTTCTCGGCCTATTCCGGCAAAATTTTCCAGCCTAGGCCGGTAATTGAAACGGTAGCAAAGAAATCTAGAAATAATAAAGGGAGGTGACAACAACAACAAATAACAAATCAGTGACTTAGTTGGTAGTTCAGCTGATAGTAACTGTCAAATATATATGACGTACATGGTAAAATAGTGCTTTCCCTGGAATCAGCTGTAGTTTTCACCGAGTTCTATGTTTGTCACCTACCGTTAGATTATTCTAGTTTCGGTGGCCTTAGCTGATGTGAAGTAGTTGCCTAGCAACCAGAAACAAGAAACACTAGCAGTGCATCTCGCTTGAACTTGAAACACGATCTCGAGGCCGGCAAAACCCCATTTTCGGCCTCTGTAACGAAATATACTATAGGGCATACATCTATAGTATGCCCAAGATGTCTAGGCCCATATAAAAATATTGTATTCGAAAACTTTCAATTTATCAAGTGAAATATGTTTTCATCTTCTATAAAATATAACATCTTCAATAATTTTTAATAAAAATAATAAAAACGTATGAGAAATATTTCTTTTTTTACTGCCATCATAAAGTTAAAACATTAATTAATTTGTATATAAAAAAAGTTATAACTGGACTAATAAAATGCTACGCTTTTATACGTTTATTTGTTAATAAATCCAGAAAGTTTTTATCGATTGAAAAAAAATCGGAAAGAGAAATGTTTTTCAAAACTCATTGGGAGGATTTTTTAGGCTTGTATGTAATGAAAAGAATAGTACTTTAAAAATACGGCAGGTCTAATGTTTATTTCTGATAATCTTGTAACGGAGCATGGGTGATTAGCTAATTGTTAATAATTTCACACCTTTAATGAACGATGAGTGTTGAAAACGAAGTTTCTATAAAAATTCCAATAATGAAATCATTGAGTAAACTAAAGAAATATTTCCTGTTATGAAATTGAAATTAATCAGATTGAGCCGATAGTGGGTTGTGGTTGTACCGGTAATCGAAGTGCCTGCCGTCATGTGATGTGTCGTGACGGGCCAATGAGGCCTCAGCCGGCAACCGCCCCCCCCCCCCCCTGTCATGGACAATGGGCACTCGCACCTTTCACCGTGGAAAGGTTACTTCAGCTTAAGGTTAGTCGTTTAAATTAATTATTTATCTCTATTATTAGAATCGAAACGCCATTTCGGACTCAATTTTACTATGGAATATAATATACTAAATTACAAATAAAATGACAAATTTTTGTAATTATTGTGCACTACCCACCTTTAGGTTGATGGCGAAATTTTGTAGTGATGCGGCGAATTCTTCAGCCTTGTAAAATAAAAAATATAAAAACACAAACCCACACTGAAATTTACACGGACACAGAAACACGAGTAGTCTACAAAACACGCCAAACTAATCCCGACGTTTCGGGAAACTATAAAAAAACATCGGGATTAGTTTGGCGAGTTTAGTAGACTACTAGTGCTTCTCTGTCCGTGTAAATGTCCGTGTGTGTTTGTGTTTTTTATTATTTTATTTGACTAGGATGAAGAATTCGCCGCATCTCTACAAAACTTCGCCATAAACCTGAAGGTGGGTAGTGCCCAATAATAACATTTTGAAACATTAGTTATCCCATAAAAACATGTCTTTTAAATAAAGAAATTACTACTAAGTGCCACTAGTGTGCTTTACCAATTATTATAATGCATGAAGTACTCGTAATACTTCGTTGATTCATCAAAGAATCAACACCAAACCTAACGAAAAATTGTGGGATAAAAACCGAAGTAAAAATATATCTGAAGATTTTAAAACTATTAAGTTTATTGGGCATTATCGAGTATATTGTTACTCGATACGGCCAGACGTTAGAATAAAGAAAAATAACTCTTATACCCTTTATTTTTTATTCTTAAGATTATTTAACCAAAAATGCAAAACTCCGAAGCCAGAAATTCCTTGCATACGGTATTCTAACATAAGATGAAAACTGAATAAAAAAACTATTAATTATTCACGACAAATTGTTCTAAAAACTTAATATGAGGCTTTATTTTATAATTTTAATGATGGGAACCTCAAGAGAAACTGAATTTAAAAGCATTATATAGTGCTAATCAATTGGTATAGGGAATATGGTATCAGTAATAGTCAATGTGACTTATAAGTTACTAAAGACATTAGTTACTTGTTTTTCTAAGTGGTATGAATATTCTAATACTAGTACATTCCTACTCTAATGTGCCGTTCACAAGACATTATTAATGTTCTTTTTGGGTCACAGACCACTCCTATTTATGTTGAAATCTTTCAGTGAACGCTATTCATACTATACAAGTATCACGTGGAGTTACTCAGTGTATGCATGTGGTTGTAGTAAAGTGTCGTAATTTATCAAATTTTAAATATGAGAAATATTAGACATAAAATCCACCATCTTCAATAAATAATCGTAACTTAATTCAATCTATAATTTCAGCCAATCTATTGATGATAAATCGTGCCTGAAATAACATGAGGAAGAAGAGGAAGATTCGTTTTAAACTGAAGGCAAGTTTTAACGTTGCATAACAATGACTAACTTCTATTCTGTAGTGATGTTACAATTATACCAGTAGAAGAATAAAGCTTTAAAGCTATCCTCTAGTTATGACTAAAAGATACATGGTGTTACCTCTAATCATTAAAGCCCGAAGGATAATCACTAAAGTCCGCAGTCCCTAAGCGTACATCTTCCTTTATTTTACCAACCTGTACGTAAAATTAAAAAAAATATTGATCACTTATTCTTTTAATATCAGTGATTAAGACATAGATATGAGTAAATAGAAAATCATTGGTTAAATATCCACTAAAATAAAAAAATACAGTCCTTAAAATTGATTGCAAATTACACATTATTTTTTATGTAACCTTGGTAAGCTAGAAGTATAGTAATAAACTGTAATGTAATTTACTATAAATTCATACGTTGTTATTCATAAATGGTATAAAACTTCAGACAGACTATTTTACAGCTCAAGTAAGTAAATTAATGTCCAAATTTTACATAGTGGGCGTCACAGTTGTGGATTGACCAAAAAAGTCACTTTTGTTAATGTTTCAGAAACTTAAGGTGCCGAATCATAAAAGTTATGTACCTATAGTGCGTAACAAATTCGACGAGTTTTGCCAACTTAGTTGTCTGCATGGGCTAGCTTACCTTCGCAGCGACAACAAACTTCCGCTTTGGGAAAGGTAAGGGAAGTCACGCGTCGATGTTATTATGTGAATCCGGTAGAGCTAATTAATAATTCCAAATGTTGGTTCAAACATGTCATGAGGAATAAAAATCATTCACTGCATTTGGCATTGACAAGAAAATACTTGTATTAGCAAAAGTCTTATGTCTATCATTTAGTTAGGTAAAAAAATCTCCACACCGGTAATAACGTATTACATTTCAATCCACAAGGAGTTTCACGGAGGTTATTTTCTTATTATTAAAGTAGAGTAAAGTTTATATATATATATATATATATATATATATATGTCCAACCTGGTCGTTGAGGTTTAGTAGATAATTGTTATCATAAATTTAGTTCAGTCGTTTGATTGAATCCACATAGCAGTTATTATATAATCACAGGTTTGAACCTTTCCGCATCAAAACGATCAAAAGAGCTAAATGCGCTAAAAAAACGAATTTCTAACGGGAATTTTTTTTTCATTTCCCCCTAAACCCAATTGGAAAGACGATGTAGGTTTGCTGAAATGGGGGTATAGTAAGTAGATATAGGAAAATCCAACGAGGTTAACTCTATATAGAGTGCTAAACACATGTTAATTTTTTGTCCAGTTGGTAGGCGCTATTTTACCCACGATTCCCTCCGTTTCCTTGGCAACCACATCCCACACTTAACATGCGTTTCCTTGGTCACCAGTTTTATGTTGTGATTGGTCGCAACCATAGAACTTTTTATACACTGGAACCCTCGCACCGTTGTCAGAAACCGCAACCTGGGATAAAAATACGACCAAATGATGACCAAAACAGGCAAGAACGACCAAATGACTAATTCTGACGCGCTTTCACTCATACGCTTGTTACTCGTATATACAAAATATGACAAGAATGAACCTTATATATTTATAATCTGCATTAACTACTGATTCCAATGGTATACAAATATTTAGCATTTTGTATATTAGGAAAGCATGATAATTATTAAAACAAATATTTTTGTAAACGTGACATCAAAAGTTACTAGCGAGAAAGTTATTTTATTTTTGGCTAGGAACAAACTTTCTGCGGCAAAGTTTCAGATTATGAGTTGATCTAAAATGTTTACATTTAACATTTTTTACCTAACAGTTTCAGTTCCGGATTTAATTAAGCACAAAGCGAGCGTTAAATGTTATCAACGCGCTGCCGCTTAGTGGCATTGCGACGCGTCGGTCGTCTCAAAACCATCTAATAATGCTTCTTTCAGTGAATTGAACTGTAGATTATTTAGTATTTACTTATTTTCAAAGGTTCGTTTTTTTAGTTTTTGTACTATATATATATATATATATATATATATATATATATATATATATATATATATATATATATATATATATATATATATATATATATATATATATATATATATATATATATATATATATATATATATATATGTTGGACATTGTGTAACTCATGTAAAATAAACTAATTAAAATCAATAGTAAAATATACAGTTTTCTATATACTAACAACATTTAAAATAAAGACGATTATTTATAGAATTATATTATATTATAGAATTCTGTTTTTTTCCAATTTTATAAATTTGCCTATTTATGTTTCAATTTTTCTCATGATAATTTTCCCTAAAGACAAAATACCATAAAATTACTATTTATATGAAAGTAGAAGTGACTGAAATATGGTTGAGCCAGTTCAACCATATTTTATTAAAACACAACAAATAATAAAAAGTCATTAAGCTTCATACTTCTTACCAACTTAAGTATGATTAAACAAAACCAGCTTGTTAAACCTAATTAGCATACGCGTCTTGTTTTCCTCCGTTGATCGATTCCTAGCAAAATCATGACATCTTATTTCGGAAACATAAAACAATTTATGCAATTTATGCCTATTTCATTTTCTAAATTAATCTGGTGATTTAAAATATTTTTATCACCGAAATAGTTTGTTGCAGTATTAACGAATCGGGGAATCTTCTTTGTGGTGTGTTAATTTTTTGTGGCAAAAACATACCACTTGAAAAACATCGTTTGATGGTTTGAAAAGAGATCCTCTGTTGATATGCTCTAAAAATTCCGTACATTTTAACTTCTGTGACATTGATTTTTCTCTGAGGAGATTGCAACAATCCTTACATTTCATGTTTGGCTCTAATGTTCTTACAATGTCACCTAAAATTTAATACAATATATATTCTTGATATATGATGTACTGACATGATTTATGTCTAACGGTAACAAAGGGTCATCGTCATTGTCATCATCCATGGAGCAAAGTTGTGCTTCATGGTTACTCAGGATGTTGTATTGTTGGTTCAAATTCGACGCAGTTTGCTTCTGAACTTGGAGTGACAGCATTGCGGAACATTAATTTCCTAACAGCCCATTGAAATAGTTTTGTGTTCGGTTTATTATTTCTACTTCCTCCATGCCTCTCACACATGAAAAGAAATTTTCAATGTGGTCTTGAGACAGTTTGTATGTCTGCAGCCTATTACTCAGAACATTAACAGAAATAATGTCTTTAAAAAAACCCTAAAACAAACGTCTGTCTAGGATGTTAAAGTATCGGGATGTTATCAATCTTACGCTTTAATAAATACGATTTAGCTTCATCCAAAAAGATAAATAGATATCTCATGTTTGAAAGTTGATGGGTTCTTTGAAGTTTTTCGCCATTGTATTTCAAGTATTTAACACATCGAAAAGCCTGTCAGTAACACGTATAAACTTAACTGTCTCCTCATATCCATAAAATCTAGAATCTCTAGATTTCAAATAGTCTAAAGCCTCAGAAACTCCACTGCTAAGTGTTTGAACTGCAAGTTTTACATTCATCTTTTTATTCTGATAGTTTACATGTTTGTTTGATAATTTATTCGCAAACTTGTATCCTCCCTCGTTCTGTACTTGATTAAGGAGTTCTATGTACTTGTAATCTACAACACTATTTTCAGTTTCGATTAATTTCTTATCCGCCAAAGTGTTTCTACATAATTGTACCATATGACAAGCGTCAAGCATAACATAAATGTTTTGCTTAACATTTGGCAAGGAAAACCAGGGATTTTTAGGGAGTTTGCACCCTAGTTTTTTAAGATTACTTACATTAGTCTTTGGACCATCACAAGTAACACTATGGACATTGGCATTAATTTCATTCTGCTTCCTTATATTATTTTTATTAATTGGCTTAAGATATTGGCATCAATTTTATTGACAAAAAGTATGCTACAACACATTTAAATGTTTGTTTTAAAGAAACTATTTCTAAAACAGAGCCTCTGTGGCTAACTCCTCGTGATTTCCAACTTGAAGACCACCTAGGTCAACATAACCGTAGTGTTTGTGGTTATTGTGGTAATATATCAAATGTTTTCTCAGTGACATTGAGTCAAATACTAAATTAACGTTTATAAGAGCACTTATTTTATCAACGTTAGCTTTCAAATATTACATGACTTCACTAAGAATACCTGGAGAGCAACTGAATTTTGATAACCATCGTCTCAACGTTGATGGATTAGGAAGTGAAAACCCCAACTTTCTTAAATAATTATATGCTTTTGGTGAATAAAAGTAAACAGTCAAGTCAATTCCTTTACCTTTTCTGGATACTCTTTTTTTATTTCAGTCTTTGGGCTATTAATTAACAGTCCTGTCTAACGAGAATGTCGGCCTTAGTCTGCAACAAGACTAAAATATCGCGCCACAATCATCCTACACTCATCTCTCATTCATAATCAGGTTAAAATACACACTATGTGAGGTCCCTGTCATAAAATAGTGATAGTGAATGTACACACAAAATTTCAATAAGTTATGTAAATAAATATCTGAGATACAGGGTTTTGTTAATTCCCCATAAGAATAACATGGTATTCTTTTTGGATTTTCTCCGTAACCTGTTAAGCCAAGTTAAAACTTAAAAATACTAAATTGTTTTTTTTTTTCAATCTCTTTTAAGTAGTATCAGTTATGAATGTTGAATTTTTAACATTTAGGGTTAAACATTCCAAAACCCCATTTCTGACCCTTTTGTAACCCCATAACACCCCGTTCACAAAACCCGATAATGCTGGTTCGCGATCTCATTAAAATAGACCTGGTCCTTCACATTCATACCATATTTCATCAAAATCTGAGGTCCCTGTCAAAAGTTGTCAGTACCACGGGCACACACACAGGCCCAATAATTAAAGTAACCTCCCCATCTTTAAGGTTGAATGTTGATTTTAAGGGCTCTTTACCTTCTGTTAGTTGGAATCGATGTTCATAAGTCGTAGATGAGTACTCAAGATTTATCTCCGCTTTCCCATGCCAGGATATGACTACTTTAACAGTTGTAACCCACTTGAGAAGGGGTCTCGCTTTATTTTCAATATCAGCATACGTTTAGTCAAGGACACATCATTTATGTCCTATGAGTTAAAAAAACATTTCTAAATTCTCTCAGGTTGCTACTAGTAGAAATCCCGCGTACAATTCTGCTGGCAACGGCATACTTGAACGGTGTAGGTGACATGCTATGGAGAACTATAAAACTAGCCATAAAATAAAAGGATGTAAAAATTTTATTAGGGAATTTGTTTTTTTCTAATGGTCATACTCTATCAGATCATTGCTGTGTACTTCTACGACGTATGTTTGCACGTCCTATAAGATCAGGAAATTGGCAATTGGTACCTACGTGGTTCTTAAACGAGGGACTTATCCTTTTGAGAAGACATAACAGAGCTTCGAAATTCGAACTATTAGTGGAGGAAGTCGATCTCCTTTACGACAATGCAGAGTATGCTCAAGTAAGGTTACAGAATGGAAGAGAAACTACTGATTCAACACGTACTTAGCACCTGCATAAAAACCTCTCAGTAAGACGAAAAAGGTAATAATGGTCAAGCCTCCACAAGTGCATCCAACTCCTTCACAGGGACACTCTGATCATCCATAAGAATGTATCAGACTCAAACTCCAACTCCAACACAAGAATGGTATACGTATCGCCATATCGGAGTGTAAAACGAAATTTCAACTGAAGATGGAACTTTGATGACAGATAATGTCGTAGTAGGACCGGAGTTGCAAGCTTTGAGAAACTAAATTGATGGAATACCTCAACTAAGAATCTTCAGATCAAGAAAACCGAATGTATACTTATGATGTTATGCTTGCTAAATAAATAAAACTCATGGGAAGAACGTTAAGGTATGTAAATTTAAATAAACTTTATTCTTTGTACAATTTAAAAAAAAAAAAAAAAAAAAAAAAAAAAACAGTGTGCATAGGCATAGGAAATAAATAATTCCCAGTACAGGTCTGTGGCTGTCCGTTACCTGTCCAAACGTCGATTTGTTGTTAAATGTACACAGGAACATAAATATTTAATTAGTAACGTTATTAAAACCATAATAAAATTTAAAAAATATAAACGTGAATAAAAAGTTGATGATAATGACACTAATAAATACATAAATCATGGTACGATAAATCCCTGTTAAAAATTATTTATAATAATGTACCTGACTTGTCATTATGTATTGCGAGTCCCGTGCCTCTGGTACATATTGTTAGACTTGGGGCGTACTGAGAGGTACAAATGAGAAGCACAAGACTGCTCAAAATATCGTGTATTGAATACCAGTAAAATAAAAGAAAGCAATAAACAAAACAACCCAGACAAGATTAAATTTAAGTAAAACAGTTAAGAATTAAGTTTGCCCTTTTCTAAACAAAACAACAAGAATAAAATGAGTAATAAATGTCAAACAAATTGACTCTAGAATTTGGGAATTTTATGTTAATTATAAACCAAAACTCTTACTTAAAATATGGTAATCCTTTTTTCACCGAAACACAACACAACACTCACTACACGCACACGCTCCACTTAACTTCTCTACCCCTAATTTCCTAATGATCTTCTCTCCTCGCTGTTCCGTCGCTCGTCCCTCCTTCTCTCTCTCCCACCATGGATGATTGATGGCTCCTCATTGGTTGATCACCGATAGGGTGTGTGGCTTAAAGGTTGTTCGCACAATTCTTGGAAGCATACCCTACCGGGACTGTCTTTGCTCTCGTCAGCTGGGAAAGGACAGATGAAAGACGATCTAACGGGAAACTTCACTTCGTTCACACCAACGGAATGACACAGTGTAATGTGCACGAAAGAATTAAGTTATCCGAGATCGGTGGGATAGACAGACGGATGCAGGCAGAGCCAAAGAATAATCTTGTCCGACTTTTGTCACTTAGTTACAATATACATCATTAAAAAATGTATTACTAAAAAAACAAAATTAAAAAAACTAGTATTGATCAAGTACTAATTTACATTAAGCCTAATTGAATTTAAGTATAATGGGAACGAAGGAGAGCTTCAGCTTGGTCCCACCCCATATTTAAAAGCCAGTTGGTAATTCGACGCTTATACACTGCAACACTATCACTCTCAGCCAATCTAATCTGTGCTGCAATGTTTCTATAAAGAATGTGGCATAGGTAAAACGGTCAGTTTTTTTAAAATTAGAATGAGTAAGCCTAGGAAATACAAATCCGATATTACTATTACTGTGAGTTATACTGTATATTATTGAAGTTGCGCTGCTACAAAAATATTGTCTTCCTTTATTTTGATGTACATGAGTAAAGTTTTAATGAAAAAATGTCTCATATTAAGAACTGAAACAGCATTAAAAGTTGAAGGGTGGAATATCTGGAACCTTTCTTTAGCATGATTTTTATAAAAGATCTTTTAGTGATCGCTAATGGCTCCAAGATAGTCGGCAATGCACCGTCCCACACTGTAACACTGACTGCACGTAGGAAAAGTATGCATTTCTCAGCTGTTGCAATGAGAGGATTGCGCGAAGCTGAGTGAATGCATAGATAAGATAAAACTACGTAATCTATTCTCCAGGTAAGGAACATGTGGAGCCCAGTTTAATTTACAATCAAAGATAATAATTTCCTATTTAAATAACCTACTTTAAAATAATTAAAGAAAATTTGAGTTTGTTTAGAATATGTTGGGGCAGGGGTTGGCTGTGGGGGTGAGTTTTAGGTGAGGCGGTATTTCGCCGCCGCGGAGCACTTGCAAGTACCGACGAAGGTAGAAACCGGGGATTATAAAGGTCACTCAGGAATTCGGATGAGATGCCACCGATTTGGGTTCGGAGGAGATTGGGAACGGATGAGATGGGAAGACACGCGGCCAGTGTGTAGGCGGCTTAAGAAAATTTAGTAGCTTTTTGAAGAATCTAAACCTTACCCAGCTGTCATTGGTTCATTGGATGTGGATCCCTACACATGAATCAGTTGATGTTGTCAGTATCAAAGGTACATCTCATCTGATCCACTTCACTCACCCCAGTGATATCTACCTCAAAATGCACTTACATTGCGTAAGTGTTTCGATGTCAGAGTATTAAAGCACAGTGTCAGATTGTTCTGGGTGGCGGTGTTCGCCAGCATCGTAGCGATCAGTGCGTTCATCATGTGCAACGCGTACCACAATTGGCGCCACTCGAAGTTCATGATCGTCTACGACTCGGCTTCAGCTCCATCTGGCAGGTCCCGTTCCCGTCGGTAGTCGTCTGCAGCGTCATCGGAGTCAAACGAACCGTCTTTGGATATCGAAACCTCCAACCTCTCGTGAGTCCACCATCAATTCAACAATTGATGATCACTGAGATGTGTACTTGAGGTGCGTTTACACCAGAGTTGACAACCAAAAGTGAACTCTGGTGTAAACGCACCTTACTAGCATTTGGATTTATAATTAAAAGTTTAATAGTAATTTTAATCCGATAGTAACGGTGTGGGGGTATTTTATTTGGCTAAGCATTTCCTTATTATTACTGATCTCACCCAGCTTCACTGATGACACACTTGCAATAAATAAATAAATAAATAAATAAATAAATAAATAAATAAATAAATAAAACAGAAAAACAAGAAAAATATAGAATTGTATCATTGATTGTGTACACTAACATGAATAGACCTCTCATCCAATGCATTTAGTTTGAGGCAAAAATTTGGAAGTTAGGTGTACGCCGCACCAGAGTCGCTGCCATCGATCTTGTTATTATTCAGCTGAATTTACAGTGCTGCAAGCACCCTTTACCAAAACATAAACATAACTTTCAGTTATAAAATGTTTCATCCTTAGTTAAGAAGAGTGGTAATACTGATTTATCTATCATATGTTACCTGTACTTCCATGTACGCCGCACGAGATCGCACCATCGTCAATATGCTTCACACACGCCTATGCTATGAGAAGTCTACTCACGTTAGTGTACATAGTCAATGGTTATATTGTAGATCAAGCAACCATAATCCATTGGTAATAGCTTTAACAACAGTTAACTTTAACGCTCCTTTCACACATCACGGTTTTGCCCGTATGATTAAAAATCGCACGGCGGACATTCCAATAGAGTCTTATGAGACCTTTCACACAGGCACGGCGACGGTTTTCAACCGGCTGCCATTACTTGTATGGTGTTAACGGACGATTTTTAATCGTGCGGTTTTTCCCGCACGGCTTAAAACATGATGTGTGAAAGGAGCGTTAGATTTTTAAATTTGTAATGAAGTATCCTATCAATACAGAATTATTTTACAGAATTAATTAATTTTTAGTAAAATTTTTAGCGAATTCCCGAATACGCTATTACGGTAGTAGCCATGGTAAGACCTAAGCCCGGGACCATGTTACTTTTTAATTTTGAGGTCCCCAGAGGCCAAAAATACCGTTCGTTCATTTTCATATATATAGATAGATGGTATATGTGTCCGTGGTACTGATAACTTTTGAAGGAGACCTCAGATTTTGATGAAATTTGGTATGAAGGTGTAAGACCAGATCTATTTTCATGAGTTCGCGAACCAACATGATCGGGTTATGGGAACAGGGTTTTATGGGGTTTCAAATTGGTCAAAAATGGGTTTTTGGCATTTTTGGACCTTAATTTTTAAAATTCAACATTTTTAACTAAACCCATTTAAAAGAGCTTAAAAAACAAACAATTTAGAATTTTGAATTTTTGAACTTGGCTTAACAGGTTAAGGAGAAAAGCTAAAATTAGGTTTCCAGTGTTAATCTTATGGGAAATCAACAAAACCCTGTATCTCGCTTATTTATCGGAATAACTTGATAAAATTTGGTACGTACATTCACTAGATAGGGTTTAACTGATATTTGCTAACAAAATCCATATGGGAGCAAACCTACATACTCACCCCCATGGGGTTTATGGGGAAAATTTAAAAGTGTCGAATATTAATACAATTATATTTACCATACCTAACTATTACATTTTCTAACAAAACTAACATTTTCTAACAACATCCAATGGCAGCAAACCTACATACTCATTTGTATGGTGTTTATGGGGAAAATACAAAATCTCAAGATCCTTTGGAAATTCGCTGAGTACGCAGGTCTGCTGCGACGGGGGTATTTTATTTTAATATTTAAATAAATTTTTATTTTAACCAGAGAGACGTGTTTATGAGATCAAGCAACTCACTCTAAATTTATTAGCAGTATATGGCATTCATGTAACTCGTGTAATTTTAAGTTGAAATATTTTTATGATTCTTTGACTACTAATATTATCTCTAATTAAAGAGTAACAGATTAATCCTTTACCAACGATAAAGGGTGGTTACTAATAATGGTTTGAAATATCAAGAAATCACATAAAATAGTCACTTAAACTAAAATTCTAAATAAGGTCTTTAACTGAAACTGTGATTTTCAGGATGAACCTACTTTACTCAAACTTGATGTGCAACAATAAAGACTTCTCCTACCCTGAACATTTCAGCGTAACTCAAGAACAAATGGATGGGTATTACGATTTCCTTATGGAGGTAAATAAGTGTGATAAAATCCTGAAATTACTTTTATAGCAGTCTATACACTTTTTCTGTAAGGTATTCGCGAACACAAATGTGTGACTATGTATTAGCGTGCATGTTAAAGAGTATCCTTCATGATACTCATAATTTAAATCTCACTATGCCAGCAATCCATTAAAATAATAATAGTTTTTTCTCTGAAATAGAAAAATATTAATATATTTTTATATATACATTTTCATACTGGTATTAATGTATGTTTGGGAAAGAAAGGAAAATAACAACTCGAAATACCACTGACGGTGAATGCCGTCAGCCGAAATGAAAAAAAAAGTAATTAACTAGTAGATAAAAAAGATCTTTTAGTTTATTGAACATAATACCATAATAGTCATACCAAGAGAAAGGGAGAGCTGGATGTCCTTTTATTTGGTCTCAAAACTCATTACACACATCACTTGTGGAAATTATTAGGCACACGGAACGTAAAGTTTTAAAAAGATAACAGAAAAGTAATAACCCCGCGAGGTTTAGAAAACAACATTGGAGATTGTTCAAAATAAACGAGAGACAAAAGTTAACGTAACGAACAGTGAAGCGGAAGCCATTCAACTGAGCTTGCCGGAAAGTGACGGGGCAAAATTGTTCTTGTTCCTCTCTCGCTTTCTCTCAAAAAAGGAGTAAAATCAATAACAACAACAACATTTAAAAATATCAAGTACAATTTCGTAATAAAAATGGGTGAGATAAATGTACACTTGATTAATTATAACTAGCAAACAGCCCGTAAAAATGACGGGTAATTTTTATGACGATTATTCACGAATGTGATGTTCTATACGTTTATGTGGTTACAAAGTTTATGAAAAAACTGACAACATTGTATTAAAACTTAGTTTATAAGCTCATAAATAGTTTATAATACTTACTATCATATTGTTTTACAATATACACTTTAATATGTGGGAACGGAGCGCAGAGAATCCAAACGGATTGAGCCAACAGAGTTTGCGTGAGTTGAGGTCCAGCGTGGAGGTGAGTGATATAGGTACGAGTAAGTTGACCACATGATGTTTCCTGGGAAGTAGTACTGGATGACGATTATCGAAAGGCAGAGCCGACCACAAACACGCAGAAGTCCTTCCGAGTCGAGGAACGGCTTCAGACGTTTTAGGAGTTTGGAGGAGTCACTTTGTTTGCGAAGTGAAGAGATTTCATCTGCAAAGGCAGAATTTTGAACGGAGCTGAATATCTTGATACGAGCTCTAGAGATCTCTGTTGATGAAAGAGGCCCGCTGAGGCGGTCACTTTGATGACGACAGTTGTATATTAAGCGCAGTAAAAGAGCAATGATGCGCTGGAGTTTGTTCCACGGTGAGTAGGCTGAGAGAACATTGCAGACTGAATGATTGTTGAAGATAAGACTACTCAAGGTGTCTTCTTGGTTTCGTGCGATGCAACGAGGTCCACCGAAACGAAGTGTGAGGTAGGCCAGTTGCAGGGGGGCAGCTTGAGCCATGCAGATCCTGTCCACCAGAGCGGATGGTTGACCAGAAGGAAAGCGGAGATTCCTCTTGATGTGCAGTCAGCAGGGTTGTCAGCACTTGCTATGTGCCGCCAAGAGCCGAGAGGCACGAGTTCCTGAGTTTGAGACACTCTGTTAGCTACATAGCCTATAGGGCGAGGTGCGTAACTACGTCAGAGCTACAGATGAGTCACTCCATAGGTGGAGATTTTGAATAGTGATCTTGTCAAGAAACAAAGAACGACAATGTGCCACCAGTTGGGCGAGGAGATGGGCTGCACAGTGTTCAAGGCGAGGCAGAGTTACCCTTTTGAGGGGGGCAACCCACGTTTTTGCCATTGTAGGGCGGATGAGAACGCCTGAAGACATTTCACAACGGAAATATAGTTCTATGGTGTGTGATGAGGAGATTTGAAAGGCTTTAGGTATAGAGACGTGAGATAAGTTTCAGTGAGAAATGAGTTCCATTTTTCAGCAAGGTGAGCAGGTAATGGATCATCCAAGCCTAAACCTGTGGTCCATAATAACTGCATAAAGCATTTGGCTTGCATAGTAGTGTGAGCTTTAAATCCACATCTGTACCGTCGCCACCTCTACGTGTAACTCCAGTGTTGTCTTCTGTTTCTGTAGGCTAGCCCCAGCTGTGAAGAGCTATTCAGGAGGTGTTCCTGGCAGGGAGAGGAGTTCCCCTGCTGCCAGGAGTTCTCCTCCGTCATCACCAATGCCGGCCATTGCTACGTGTTCAACTCCCTTCCTTCTCGATTGTTGTACTCTAAGGACACGTAAGTGATTGCTATAGAACAATAACAGTATAAAACATCTAGATATGTTTATGGATGTTAATGAGAGGTTTTTTATACCAGGAAGAACCATGAAGTACCTCGTGCGAGGTACACGAGCAACGTTCATAAAGGGTAGATTACAAATGTGCTTTTTTGTGCAAATGCAGCTTTTTTCTATTTATTTTCGTGTGGTTGACTAGAGCTGTTGGTTTTAAACTACTGTTGTTCAACTTTTGATTGGTCTATAAATTAGTTCTGGAGGTTTCAACACTGAATAAACTAAATTCAAGTTTTTCCCCCCTTCACCTGCCACGACGAAGCACTGGCATTCAGTTATACTTATATACAAAGTTGTAAATAATTGTGCAAGATGCAAAGGAGCAGTTACTTTAAATATATTATTAATGTGGCAGCAACACAATGATGTCAAAACTCATAGAAGATAAAACATTTTTTAAAGAAACAGATGATTGAAAAACTTTTAAGAAAATGAAAATTATCCTACTATAATCAGTACAACACTCACGGAATCCATGGGCCACTGTTTCTTCCTTGATGGTTTTATCCATTACGTCTTTGAGCATGGGTGCAAAGGTGTATTTATTTAACCTTTCTGCATTCATGTTTAACCGCCAATTTTTTGCAATAATGCCATTTTAAAAGTCTATAAAAAATTTTTAACCTTCAACTTAGAATCAAGGTTGATTATAATTAATACCCCCGTCGCAGCAGACCTGCGTA
This sequence comes from Neoaliturus tenellus, assembly GCA_030545055.2. Classification (NCBI taxonomy): domain Eukaryota; kingdom Metazoa; phylum Arthropoda; class Insecta; order Hemiptera; family Cicadellidae; genus Neoaliturus; species Neoaliturus tenellus. The sequence continues at coordinate 175,484,423 of CM061531.1, read as the reverse complement.
CTCAGCGAATTTCCAATGGAATTTTGGTATATTTTCTATTTCCCCATAAAATCCCATAAAATTCCCATGGAGATGAGAGTATGTAGGTTTGCCGCCATATGGGTTTTGTTGGTAAATATAAGTTAAACCCTACCTAGTGATTGTACATACCAAATTTTATAAGGCCATGTTGTTCTTTTTATTTTCCCCATAAACCCTACAGGGGTGAGTACGTAGGTTTGCCGCCAAATGGATTTTCTAAGCAAATATAAGTTAAACGTTTCATAATGAATGTACACACCAAATTTTATCAAGATATGTCAATAAATAAGCAAGCTAGAAGGTTTTGTTAATTTCCCATAAGAATAACATGGAAAACCTACTTTTTCGATTTTCTCCATATCCATTTAAGCTAGGTAAAAAATTCAAAATACTAAATTGTTTGTTTTTTTAAGCTCTTTTAAATGGTTTAAGTTAAAATTGTTGAATTTTCAAAATAAAAGTAAAAAAAGCCAAAAACCCATTTTTAACCCTTTTGAAACCCCATAAAACCCCGTTCCCATGGTCCGATCATTCTCGTTCGCGAACTCAACCTAGTAGACGCTGGCTTACACCCCTGTACCATATTTCATCAAAATCGGAGGTTCCGTTCAAAATTTATCGTGTTCACGGACACATAGATATATATATATATATATATATATATATATATATATATATATATATATATCAATTTGAACGAACTGTGTTTTTGGCTTCCAGGGACCTCAAAACGAAAAAGAATCATGGTCCCGGGCTTAGGTCTTACCGTGACTACTACCGTAATAGCGTATTCCCTATAGGGAAATTCGCTAAAAGGTAAAAAATAGGTATTAAAATTATTTATTGACTTTGAAATTGTGTTATCGCCGAATTAATTGATTAATAAAGAAATGAATGTCAAGGATATTCAGGTAACTTAAATTTTTATAATAAGTATAATAGCCCTATTCAGTGAACCAAACCCTCTACTCATGAAGAATTGAAATACGTCATTGAAAGGATTGGATGATAACGATGACAGCTACATCGATCCGTAATAGAAAGTGATGCATTACGTAAGGGAGCTAAATTGACCTTCATTTAACGATCTAAAACGTTTTCATGCATAATTTTATATTACTTAAGGGAGTTTGATTTGACCACCAAGTTCGTCATTTCTACGCAGGAGCGAGCGGTTCCTATTCAACGATAGCTACCCGCGCAGCGCCCGGTTCTGGTCGCCCATGGAGGGGTACCCGGAGCGGTTGTCCGGGACCGCAGCTCCGCATCCGACGTTCCCCCGGTGGAGCACACAGTCCGGCCACGAGCTGGGGCTGAGCGTCGAGCTGCGCCAGGACATGGACCAGTGGCAGCGTAAATGCGCGGCAGGCTATCAGGGCTTCAAGGTGAACTGCGGGATGATACAACCTGCAAAACAATAATACCTGAAGCTTTCACCTCGTCGAAACCCATTAATCAGTAGCAAATTGTAGGAACCGGCGAAACTTTGTAAACCGTAGTTGTCACCATGACGTTTTTATCTTCCGTTCCCGAATTAGTTGTATAGGCTTTAATTAATTACTAGTGTACTTGTCTCTCGAAATCGAGCAGTTTAGTTTGATATATATTTCAAAAGTTACATTTTGTTCTAAATCAATGATATCCAACTAATCCAATATGGTGAATATCAGTAGTGACAAAAAACTACACTTATTTCCAGCTGTACATTAAGATGTTTGAAAGCTCAGCCCAATCCCATGTTATTCTAAATAGAAAATTTCAAATTTAATTTTTGGATAGTGCCCTTATTTTAAATCTGATTCTCATCAATTGTTGGCGGAAACAACCACAGACCAAGGCCTATCCAACGACACCAATAACTTTAAAATCGGTTGATAATTGTAGGAGGCTCTTAACAAAAAAAGCTTTAGCGTATTAAAACGTATAGATGTAGATATTTTTCCTCCTAAACTGCGGGGGTGGTTAGACTTATTATTTTATATAAAATTTGATATTTAATATTATCAGCTGTTACTATCTTTAATGCTGTTTCGGTTCCTATTCATTACTTTAAAAATGTTAAACTACTTTTCAAATAATGAATTCAGTTTATATCCCATAAATGTCGTAAAATAATTAAACTAAAGTTATTTCTAATAATTCTGTTAATTCTATCATTTCCTATACAATCTTAAGCCGCGTCCTCACTGGCCGAACATTCGTGGCGAACATGTTCGGCGAACACCAAAAGTCGACAAACATTTAACGAACAATTACTGACCATATGATTTACAAAAGAAATAAATTCCAACAAACAAACAACTGTTCGGCAGAACACTGTTTGGCGAACATGTGCGGTCAGTGTGGATGCAGCTTTACTGGAGGGAAAGAAAGAGAAGATCGAATAAACAGTGCTTTGTTTTCTCAAAACATATTATCTAACAAATAACACAATCAATGCATTGTAAAGTATTTGTTCAAGATGTAATTTATAATTCTAGTTAGTTAGTGCATAGACCCAGACAACGACACAGCAAATCACATTTCATAAAAATTAGGTATACTGTTGCTGGGAACCAAAATGGCGGATTACCGCGAACTGTAACAGGAGTGGCACGTGATAAAATGCGCCACGATATAAGTTCAATACCTTCATTCCCACGAGAACGAAATCAGAAACTTGTCAACGCTGCACCACGCCGCCATGATGGTCACCCGTGGGGGCAACTAACGGTGACGACATCATCGGCAAATCAAAATAAGGGGCGTGGTCAGAAAATTAAATGATTGGCTAATGTGATGTCTCGTGGGGGATGACAAAATTTTAGGGAAGGGGAAGCGAGAGCCGAGCGGCCGAAAAGGAAGAGAAGAGAACTTTAGTCTGGAAGAAGTTAGGATTTGGAGAGGATCAACCTGCGGGACAAGGTAGTAAGCCACCCCCAGCGTCCGAACCACCTATCTCCAAGACTCCAACATCCATCACCCCGAACAACGAAGACTTACTGAAGACATCAAGCACTTCAACGAAGAAACTCAAAACCGGAGATCAACACTCATCGTATCTTTGGAGACAAATCTTCCTGCTCCCTCCCAAAATTCGACGGCATCCCACGGCACAACACGGACTTCGGGGACCAAAGAGGACATCACCAGACGGCCCGGAGGACCACCCAGGAGCGGAGGCGGCCTACCAACACCGCATCCACGGACCAGGGTTGCAGCCGTACGACCACACCAGGGAGCTCCATCTTCGAGACCACCCTCCCGGAGGATCATCCCTTGGTGAACAACGTCGCCGCGCCCAGGAAAACACCCGCCGGATGAATAGGGTATGTGCCCTCCAAATTATGAGAAAAGGCCCAAGACAAAGTTAACCAAAGGCAACAGTAAATTAAACACAAAAACTTAATTTCGATTCTATTTAACCCTTGCTAAATATTAAAACAAACAAGAGGATATAATTAGGGTGTATTTAAACTAATTAAATAAAAGAGTTTTAGGGTTTGAACATAGGGAGAAACAGCTCGCGGGATATTCATTTGTAAATATTTCCTTTATATAGATAGCTTATATTAATTCTTGTACAGATTACTTTATTATTCACCTAGATCCTTGTTTCCATTATTTATCTAACTCAAATAAATGTGTATCTTACTGGTTTCGAGGTCCTAAATATTTTAATGAACATTTTTTTTTTATTGGGATCCTTATCAGAATAATTGAATCAATTTATTTGATGGTTATAGTTAATTACTGATTTTTGACGTGAACGGTTGTAAATATAAGCTAAGTAATAAAACTGATTTAAAGCATAGGACTCTGAACTCCATAGATCACTTGTAAATGTAACTATAATTATAAATATTGTCCTTTGAATTTCTGGTGACGAATATTTCGACCAAAGTGCTCATTGAGAGACAAAAGGTGTAAAGACTTTCGGTAATCCGGATCCAGTGAAACTACGATTTGTGATTTGAACTATAACAAAGGACTCCAGCGCTTCTGTGAGACTTTTATCATACTGTGTTGAATCATTGAAGGGCAACCTCATTTATTAGGTTAAGTTTATGGTGTTTATTAAACATATGTTTTACTTACATTTGTGTTTGTTCAATCCCGGTCCTTAACCTCTTGCATTAAGCCAAGCGAGTCAAAAATAGCTTACTTTTATTTATTTATCATTTTAATTCAAATATTAAATTTCAGTAGCCTAACCAACTTTACACACACACTTTACATGGTGTCAGGCGCTTTTGATTGATTTAAATATCAAGGATTGAACAATCACAGTGGAAGTATATTGTGTTAGAATAAGACTTGTTAGTATAAGGATTGCAATTCGAGTGTTGGTTTGCGTAAAAAAAAGAGGGAATGTACGAGTGAATCTTAAGTTAAATTTAAAAGGAAATAAACCATAAGTAGGTGTTGAGAGTACCGTAATTAATCAAGAAAAGCTTTAAACTCAAAATATAATTTAACTTTAAAAATTTTTGGAAGGACAATTTTAACAGGGACTAATAATTAACAAAACAAAATTAAATGAGCTTAAATTTAAACAGGGCCCAAAAATTTCCTTTAGACATTTACCGCGTAAATAAAGAAGGACTTCAAGGAATTCTAACTAAATATAGAATCAAGTTTAACGAAGCAGATACCGTAGCGGAATTAAGACCCGTTGTTGCTAACCTTAAACAATATTTAAAAAGTAACTTATCTGAAGAGAAAAAGCACATATTTAGGAAGCTAGTTGTCAAGAGAGAGCATTTAACTGACACCGAGTTAAATAAATATCCTGCCTTAAAAAATATTCAAGAGTTTATAAGGGATAGGGAAGACTTGTACGACACAGCGAACTCAGCAGCGGGGTCGGATAACGAATACGAGGAACCGAAACACACGTACGAGGAAATAGACAACGAAGACGAGGGAGTAGACCACGTATACGCCGAGATCTTCAACCTTCCACCTCTTTACCAAAACATACAACCTCAAAACATGGCGGTTAGAGAAAAGTTACCTTTAATATCTGCTGGAACCTATCATGGGCTTCCCACAGAAAATCCTAACGACTTTATTGATAAATATGACATAGCGTCAATTTCAAACCATTGGCAGAATGAAACAAAACTGAAATTATTTGCAGCACACCTTACAGGCACTGCACTAGCTTGGTATAAACACTACACTAAAGACAGGGTTGTTGACGATTGGGATGAATTAAAAAGGGTTTTTATCCAAACTTTCACACCGGCAGCACAAGCACACAATATACAAACGTTATTAGAAAATAAGGTTCAGGGGAGAAATCAATCAGCACTAAGCTACTTTCTTGAAATATTGACCTTATGCAGACGACACGATCCGGAAATTACGGATAAACAAATCATTAATCACGTTATTCAAGGCCTTCAGCCAGAAATATGCGAACGCATCCTAAACGAAAAAACGGACACACTTCAAAAATTAGAATCGAGCTTGAGAAAGGTAGAATTAATGCTAGAAACACAAAGACACAATAGGGAAAAATTTGCAAGAGCTTCAAACAGGGAAGAAAAATGCTTAACGAATCTAACATCTAGCAAACAAGAAGACGAAATTAAAAGTCTCAGAACGGATGTTAAAACTTTAACAGACATTGTAGCAAACCTTAACATGCGATTAAGTAATTCTAACAGCCAAAGAAACGCTTACCACGCACAAGAGGATAGGAGAAGGCATCCGACCACAGAGGACCCACCGGAAGGAAGAGGACTTTACCAGGGACGACCCAACAACAGAGGATGGTACAGTGAAGGGGACAGGCGATACCAGAGGCAAGCTTACCACAATCAATCGAGGAACTACCAACCCATGGGCAGACCACTCCCGAATTCATCAACTTCAAGACACAACCAGAACTATCCTAGAAAATTCTGTAACTACTGTAAAAGAGAAAATCATAATATTCAAGAATGCCTTTTAAGACCAAGACCTGAGCCAAGGAAACCATCTATGTTCTGCAAACTCTGCAACATGTCGAACCACAGAGATAGTAATTGTTATAAACAGAAGAAAGGCAACACTGAGACAAAAAACGCCTAAGGTGGGGGCCTCCTTATAACAAATACCGTGGGAGTGCTCCCCTCTTCAAGAAACAAGAATATCGATCGCAAGAAAAAGGTTTTAAAATACAAAATTACCACAAAGAATTCCCAACCTTGGAAGATTCAGCGAAACGAAGACAAACAAAGAAGTGTGAAAACAGAGGATGGAAGAGGAAAGAGGAAGAGGAAAAAGGAAGATCCACGACAAAGGAGAAGACTTCAAGATCTAATTGTACACAAACTAGCAGGACAATGAACACTAGAGTGGGGAATGATACACAATTTGATAAGGAAAATAAGGAAAATAAGAATAAAAATTATTCCATCTCGCGTCATAAGGAAAATGGTCAGGAAGGAAAAATTTTGGAAGAGGAGGAAAAGAGGAAAATTTGTAACACACTTCAAGAACAAGAGGACATTCAGGAGATTCACAGCTGTAACATCTCGAAAAAATCGGATGGAAGGATTTCAAGACCACGCAAAAGAAAAAATTTAGGGAAGGAAGAAATCCACAAAACATTATTTAAATCCGAAACACAAGAGGAACAATCAATGCCCGTTTTAACGATTAATGCTAAATTAACTAACAACCCATCTAAGATCTTAACATGTATATTAGACACTGGCTGCAACATAAATTTGATCCAAGCGGAATTAGTTCCAAACAAAAATTTATCGAATAATAATGTACCAGAAGTAGTTGCCGCAAACGGTCTACCGCTAAACATTTTAGGCCACGCTGATCTCTCATTAGAAATTGACAACATAATCTTGAGGGGAAAATTTTTCGTCACACCAAACATCAGTACCAACGTGATTTTGGGGAATAAATTTTTGAACGAGAACAGAGTTGAAATAAACTTTAAAACCAAAGAAATAATATTTAACCTTGGGGAATATGAACACAAAATAAAAATGAACAGGAAATGGCTCATAAAAATTGAGAATATTAACACGGTTCAAAATGCCAAAGACCCCGTAATTAAGGACTTTAGAACAAGTGAGGACATAGTAATAGCACCCCATCAACACAGAAAATTAGCACTGGGATATTCCATTAAGCCGAACACTCATTTTGAGGCAGAAAAGGCTCTTCAGGAGAAAAAGAAATGTCATGCGTTTTTAGTACACGAAGGTGAAAATGGAAATAGCTATATTAATATTTATAATGCATCTAAATTTCCTAAACACATTAATAAAAACACGGTCATAGGATTTTTAACTGAATACGGAGAAGAAAGCACAATTCCTAAAGTTCAAAATGAAGTTTTTAAACAAAGTGATCCAAACAAACAAATTATTAAAGATAAAGATGGAATTGAATTTGATATTTCACCACATTTGACACCTAACCAACACAATCAAGTAGTAGAAATGTTAACTAAGTATAAATCCATGTTTACAACCAAGACGGAAGATTTAGAACCAGCTAAATTACCCCCTGTGAAATTAGAGACTGTGCCAAATCACAAACCGGTTAATTCTCCCCCTTATAAGCAAAGTACTCAAGAGAGGGAAGAACTAAATAAAATTTTGGACGACTTACTTAAAGCAGACATTTTAGAAGAGGCGCCAGATTATTGCGAATACTCAAGCCCAGTATTCATTCCAAGAAACAGAGATAATTCACCAAGATTAGTTGGGGATATGAGGAAAATTAATAATATTTTGAAAACAACTGTACATCCAACGCCATCGGTTGGCCTAGTTTTAAATTGTCTCAATAAAGCCAACAGCTTCACAAAATTAGATTTAAAAGGTGCTTATCATCAACTTTTGGTTAGGCCCGAGGATCGTCACCTGCTTACAATTAAAACACAAGACAGACTGTTGCGCTACAAAAGACTCACTATGGGACTGAAAGTATCTTCAACTCTTTTTAGCAAAGCATTATTAGCCCTACTAAATAAACATTTATATAACAAAGTAATATGTTACATAGATGATGTGATTGTCTACGGATCGTCATTTGAAACAGATCTTGAAAATTTGGAAATCATTTTAAAAATTTTGCAAGAAGCCAATCTAAAACTTAACACGAAGAAATGCAAATTTCTCTATGAAAAGGTTGATATTTTAGGTTACCAAGTATCAAAGACCGGGATACTTCCTCAAGAATCAACTGTAAAGGCAATACTTGATTTCAAACGACCCAAATGCGTGCGGCAAGTACGACAATTTTTGGGAGCTTCATCCTTCTTTAGAAAACATATTAAGAACTATGCAGAAATAACACTGCCACTAACAGAACTGATAAAACAATCTAATCAAAATTTACCATTTAAGTGGGATGAAAATTGTGAACAGGCCTTTAAGAAAATAAAAGAAATTTTAACCAATCCACCAATTTTGGCGCATTGGCGAGATGAATTTGAAAATATTATTTTTGTGGATAGCTCTCAGTTTGCCCTAGGAGGTTGTTTATTACAAAGAGACCCAGACACAAACAAATTACACCCAATTGCTTACCTCAGTAAAAAGTATAATGATATACAGAAGAGGTATTCCAACTCCGAGAGGGAAATGTTAGCCTTGGTGTATACAGTAAATTACTTCAGAGAATTCACTTTAGGACGACAAACGACAGTTTACACTGACTGCCAAGCCCTAGTTTATTATAAAAATTTTAAAAACACATCGTCCCGCCTAAATCGATTAGCGCTATCACTAGTCGACTATGACATTGTTGTAAAATACAAAAAAGGAACAAGCAATTTGTTAGCGGACAGCTTATCAAGAAATCCATTAGATGAAAACATAGATGAAGATTTATTCGAAGTAGCATTGAATATTCAACAGAGTGGAGGAGAAAACTTTGAGGTATTGCAGGCTCAAGATCCATATTTGAAAGAAATAAAGTTAGCAAAAATTGCACCGGAAACTGTAAACAAGAAAATTAGAAGTGCATCAAGACAATATGAGGAAAAGGACGGTTTACTTTATTACAAACATTTCAATGGTAGGGATACAGACTATTTATTGGCAGTTCCACAAATAAAAGTTCCGGAAATTTTAAAAATGTTTCATGACAACATTTATGCAGGAGGACATTTCTCAAGCTTTAAAACGGGAAGGAAAATTAAAGCAAAATATTATTGGCCTACAATGAACAAAGACATTGAAGAATACACACAAACTTGTGAGGAGTGTCAATTGAAACGAACCAATACTTACAAAACTTACGGGAAATTACAACCACAAATTCCACCCACTCAGCCTTTTGAAAGAATTATAATAGATTTTCTAGGTCCATTAGGTCAAAGCAATGGATATAAATACATTCTAGTCGCTACAGATGCGACGACCCGATTAGCGTTAACGGCACCAGCACGATCAGCGGACGCGAGAACCGTTGCAAAAATATTACTAGAATGGTTTTGTATTTATGGATGCCCTCGCATAATTACACATGATTCAGGAACTCACTTTATGGGTAAAGTTTTACAGGAATTGCTTCAAAATCTAGGAATACAACAAAAAAACAGTCCTCCTTACACTCAGCAAATACAGGGTTTAACAGAACGTACGAACTTAGTTCTTAAGAAAATGATATCTCATTACACGGAAAATCAACCAAGTTCATGGTCAAGAGTACTTAAGTATGTGACATTTGCTTATAATAATTCGGTAAATGCTAGTACCGGATACAGCCCGTTTTATTTAATGTTTGGAAGACAACCAAATCTACCCTTCGATTATTTATGCGTTCAAGAGCCACAAGATTACGATATGTTGCAAGAAATAAAAGCAATTAAAATGGTGAGGAAAGATATACCAAAAATTTTAGAACCGGCACAGCAAAGACAGAAATATTATTACGACAAAACCAGAAGAGATTTGAATTTAAACGTAGGGGACGAAGTTTTAGTAAGCTTTCCAAAAGATGGAACCAACAAATATAATAAATTTCAAGATGTTTTTAGAGGCCCGTATCATGTCACTGAAAAATTAAATGATTTAACGTACAAAGTAAACTTGTTTAAGAAAGGGAAGTTTCAAGAGGAACCAGTTCATGTTTCAAGGTTAAAACCATTTTATAGAAGATGAAAATATTTCAACATCACACTTCAGAAAAATATCTACAGTGCTGTACTTCATACTCCAAAATAAGAGTTATTTTACATATAGGCTAGTATGAAAAATATGGATTATTAAAAGAACAAAATGACGCTGAAATAGTGATGAATTATAGACTACAAGAAAAACAATATAAGTACCTGGGAAATGATTATCCAACATAATCATAAAGATCACATGACACTAAACATTTTTGAACTTCACTGCGAACCTCACTACAAACTTCACTGCGAACTTCACTTCAAACTTCACTTAAACTTCAATTAAAACTTCACTCATATAAGCAAACACTTCACTCGTGGCGCCACATCACTCTCAAATATATACGTAGCCTCATCACTCTCGAATATATACGGAACCACAGCACTACGAGGACGGACACAACATAAACCGACGACGAGAAATCTCTAACTGACTACAGTGGGGAGGAGCAGTGTTCAAGAGAAACATACATAAAGAGTCATCATAATCCAAGCAACACCCGTGGGACGTGGGACACATGTGGCAAAGATAAGAGATCCAGGAATAAGTAGGTCATCATTGTCGGAATCTCCAAGCTGGGGCACTAGAACTGCACGTACATGTAACACTCGTGCGAGGGAAAATAGACCTCAGACAGTCAGTTTAATGCACTACATGAAAAGGTTTTCTGCATGACAAAAGGAATTAAATTACAAGTGAACTCCAGAGTTAAACGATAATATTAATAAATAATATTCATGGCTCATTAAACTTGTGAGCATTGGAGTATATGATGGCCAGATATATTCCCTCATGACTTTAATGGAAACCAAAGAATTTCAGAATACTTTTGGTTAAGAAAGTTCTTCCGGAAAATTTCCAAAATCATGGCATTTTCTTAAAAAAATTTCAAAACTAATTTATAAACAAATAATTAGTAAAATCAATTTAAAGACGACTTAAAAAGGAAACCATTCAAAATAAATGTATATATTTTACAAAACAATATAACTTTCAAATAATTCCATCTCTAACATATTATTATGTGATCCAGATTGATGCCAAGGAGTTATCGACTCATAGAAAGAATAAGAAGATGGAAAAACTTTTACTACTGTCGACATTAATCATGCTGAACCTACTATCAGAAGGCAACTGTGAAGATAATAACTATCAATTTTTCAATGGATTTCATTTGGAGCGCAAAACCGGATTAATTCCATATGAAGGAACAATTCCACTTTTATTCACCACTTCACTAATGAACACTCCCACACCATTGGTATCTTATAAAACATTCTTAAATTGCAATAATACAACCAATCATACTCAAATCTATTGTGACTTAGAAAAAAATGTGAAAACTCTTCAAAATCTGATTAATGAACAAATCAACAATCAAATTTCTGATACGTCATTGACCAATTCAACAAAAGTTAGAGGAAAAAGGGGACTTATATTTCTAGAAGAATTCTTTAGCTGGTGTTGCAATTTAGCTTCACAACAAGAAGTATCAGGGGTCTACGAAAACCAAAAACAATTACAGGACCATGCAAATGAAATTATAGATTCCGTAGGTACACAATATAAGGACTTGGTGAAAACTACTCAAAATCTCAACAACTTCACCCACGATGTGAAACGGCTCTCAGAAAATATCCATCAAAGTTTCGCAGCATTGAATGATTTACAAGCCACGTCATACTCCGATATACTTGATCAAATTTATGCCTTAAATCAACAATCACTAGTGTACATATTATACAATTATCATCAAGATACGATAACTGAAATTTTGGAGCGATGTCATTTAAATCTGTTATCAGACAAACTTTTAAATACAAGAAATCTATCTAATCATTTAGAAGCTTTAAAACAAAAGGCGCAAACCAAAAATCTGGTTTTAGCCATTCCTAGTGACAAAATATTTCTATATTATAAATTACCAATTACAAAATGCACAATTTTCAACGGAACTCTGCTACTAAGAATGAACATTCCTCTAAAGACTGCGAATCAAAAATATCAAGCCTACAAATCAATTACTTCACCAGTAATGTGGAAAGATACGATTTGCCGTTTACAAATAAATAGTAAATATATTTTTAAATCAGAGACCTATTCTAAAGTTGTTTATGAGAACGATGATGATTGTAATGGAAAAACGTATCCTCTATGCCTATTACCTAGGCAAACACTTGTATCTACGGAACAACAGGAATGTTTGCATCTAATTTTAAACTCTGAAAGCATCACAAAACTACAAGAAAATTGTCATTACATTTGTGAAAAGCCACCAAAGTATCCTATTATAACGAAACTCTTGCCAAATAAATATCTGATAACAAACATAAAGAACCCTTTAACACTAGAATGCGATAACAATGAAGTACACCAAATAGAACCCATTACAGCAGGAACTTTGGAAGTTACAATACCCTGCGACTGTGAACTGCATCAACCTGACACAATATTGATAACAAAAATTCGCCCTTGTGATTCTAAAGACATTCCCACGATCAACATTATTAATTTGATACCAGTAACTTGGTCAAATCTACAAACATTCCAATTATTCCCAGTTACCTCAGGAGTGACATACACATTTAAAAATTTATCCGAAATCATAAATGCGAATTGGACAATCAACAATCCAACTTTTGAAGTAACAGCACTTAAGAGAATTGAACACATAACCTTGAAGAATGATGAATTCGAAATTTTTGGAAATACGAAATTGTTATTTTACATAATGTTTGGCTGGACACTAATATTAACAATTATCATATTAGTAATCATTTATTGCGTACATATTCAATCGATCAAGATCAATATGAAACTTCCAGATAAAGATTACAAGAATGAGCAACAATAACGAGCCACTAGAAACACCTGACGGCCACGACCTTGACACACACACGCACACAAGAGGAGCAACGTAAACAAACAGCCGTCAGTAGCATACGACACTGGCGTACAATGCACCACGTCAGCTTAGCGGGGCCCAGCTTAGGTGGAGAAAGGCTCCACTCCCGTTGTTGAGGAGCACTCACTATGTTCAACCCAACCTGAAATCGTATTTGATGAAACTTATTGTTCGGGTGGAACGAACAATTTCCCCGAGTAGGGCCATGTAAAGTATTTGTTCAAGATGTAATTTATAATTCTAGTTAGTTAGTGCATAGACCCAGACAACGACACAGCAAATCACATTTCATAAAAATTAGGTATACTGTTGCTGGGAACCAAAATGGCGGATTACCGCGAACTGTAACAGGAGTGGCACGTGATAAAATGCGCCACGATATAAGTTCAATACCTTCATTCCCACGAGAACGAAATCAGAAACTTGTCAACGCTGCACCACGCCGCCATGATGGTCACCCGTGGGGGCAACTAACGGTGACGACATCATCGGCAAATCAAAATAAGGGGCGTGGTCAGAAAATTAAATGATTGGCTAATGTGATGTCTCGTGGGGGATGACAAAATTTTAGGGAAGGGGAAGCGAGAGCCGAGCGGCCGAAAAGGAAGAGAAGAGAACTTTAGTCTGGAAGAAGTTAGGATTTGGAGAGGATCAACCTGCGGGACAAGGTAGTAAGCCACCCCCAGCGTCCGAACCACCTATCTCCAAGACTCCAACATCCATCACCCCGAACAACGAAGACTTACTGAAGACATCAAGCACTTCAACGAAGAAACTCAAAACCGGAGATCAACACTCATCGTATCTTTGGAGACAAATCTTCCTGCTCCCTCCCAAAATTCGACGGCATCCCACGGCACAACACGGACTTCGGGGACCAAAGAGGACATCACCAGACGGCCCGGAGGACCACCCAGGAGCGGAGGCGGCCTACCAACACCGCATCCACGGACCAGGGTTGCAGCCGTACGACCACACCAGGGAGCTCCATCTTCGAGACCACCGTCGCGGAGGATCATCCCTTGGTGAACAACGTCGCCGCGCCCAGGAAAACACCCGCCGGATGAATAGGGTATGTGCCCTCCAAATTATGAGAAAAGGCCCAAGACAAAGTTAACCAAAGGCAACAGTAAATTGAACACAAAAACTTAATTTCGATTCTATTTAACCCTTGCTAAATATTAAAACAAACAAGAGGATATAATTAGGGTGTATTTAAACTAATTAAATAAAAGAGTTTTAGGGTTTGAACATAGGGAGAAACAGCTCGCGGGATATTCATTTGTAAATATTTCCTTTATATAGATAGCTTATATTAATTCTTGTACAGATTACTTTATTATTCACCTAGATCCTTGTTTCCATTATTTATCTAACTCAAATAAATGTGTATCTTACTGGTTTCGAGGTCCTAAATATTTTAATGAACATTTTTTTTTTTTATTGGGATCCTTATCAGAATAATTGAATCAATTTATTTGATGGTTATAGTTAATTACTGATTTTTGACGAACGGTTGTAAATATAAGCTAAGTAATAAAACTGATTTAAAGCATAGGACTCTGAACTCCATAGATCACTTGTAAATGTAACTATAATTATAAATATTGTCCTTTGAATTTCTGGTGACGAATATTTCGACCAAAGTGCTCATTGAGAGACAAAAGGTGTAAAGACTTTCGATAATCCGGATCCAGTGAAACTACGATTTGTGATTTGAACTATAACAAAGGACTCCAGCGCTTCTGTGAGACTTTTATCATACTGTGTTGAATCATTGAAGGGCAACCTCATTTATTAGGTTAAGTTTATGGTGTTTATTAAACATATGTTTTACTTACATTTGTGTTTGTTCAATCCCGATCCTTAACCTCTTGCATTAAGCCAAGCGAGTCAAAAATAGCTTACTTTTATTTATTTATCATTTTAATTCAAATATTAAATTTCAGTAGCCTAACCAACTTTACACACACACTTTACAGCATACAGAACCGAATAAGTAGGGACATCCTTATGGGGAAGTGAGAACGCCGCCCCTGAAATACCGATAGCACCACCAAGATGTAAGGATTATGCTGATTGGTTGAACGGAAACAGATGACTATAGTAAGATTCACGAAAATAGTCCGATGAGAGTCGATCCATTGTTGCCAAATTTATTGTGAAACACATTTTTCTCCTGTATTACACATGGTAAACAAAACCACAAATGACAACATTGCAGGGTGAGAAGGGGTGAGGGGGAACACACCTGTTAAAATTTCCATCGGACTATTTTCGTGCATCTTAAGAATAATTTTACAGTGGTTTGTTATTGTTTTATTTTTTGTAAACAAATATGCTCTTTTTGACATTTGAGAGGTAGAAAGAGAGGTTCCCGAGACAGTAAGGTGAAGTAATCCCAGCATCAGCGCTTTATTTTCCTCTGGTTTTCGGGGGCAAAACTAAATTTTTTTTAACATGGGATGTCCCTACTTATTTGGTTCTGTATAGCCTACATTGAACACAATATAGATAGATACACACTTCACTGTACTAATTCCAAGAACCGTCACTATGGGTTCACTTTCATTCCGTCGGGCAGCATTGATATTCTGTTGAGTAGCACGAGCTCTAACTGCCTGTTGCCCCTGTCAACTACAACTCTGAGGTTGACAACACGAGATAGTAGTTGCAGTTGACAATGGCGTCAAACCGAAAGCACTCCTGCTACTCAACAAATGATCAGTGCTCCCTGATCAGAGAATATTACTATCCATAATCATGGAGAATATTATCCCACGCAGATGGTATAATTCTTGTAGGCGTTTTTTCATTTAGTGTTTTTTACTGTAATATAACTCTCATCATGACGAAAATAGCTGCTATCTTGTGTATCTATATATAGTAGTGCTATCTATTTCGTACCCTTAGGTAATACCTAACACTATTATCCATTAGGTAAGAAGTTTATTGCGAATGTATAGGGCATTGTTATACATTTTGTTCAGTAGTCAAGAATCGGGGACCAAGCGCCTTAAACGATGTACGGTTGCAAAAGAAGTAGATACTTAATAATTGTCTTTTTTCTAACTACAATATTTCAACCGAGGTTTGATTTATAATCCTTTGAAAGTTTAAAGGTATAGTTTATGTTCATACTTATATTAAATTTAGATAATCAAAGGCAATGTTTTATGATCTGCAAACGAGTTTATCTGATGCATTGTATTGGTATGCGTGCTGCAGGTAATGGTCCAGTCGCCGGCGGAGGCGCCGCTGTCGGCGCGCCAGTCGCTCAAGGTGCCGATGCGGCGCCACTTCAAGGTGTTCCTGACCCCGCAGACGATCAACACCTCGCTTGAGTACCGCCGCTACGACCACAGGTAATCTGATGCTTGTCTGCATTGAATACATTTGGTGCTGGAACTGAAAATTATCATATATATATATATATATATATATATATATATATATATATATATATATATATATATATATATAATAATAATAATAATAATAATTCTTTATTCATCAAATTACATGGTATACAATTAAACAAGAAAGTACAAAAATTACAATACACAGGCAAAGTGAATAAATAATAGTAAAAACTTACATTTATACTTATTATGTACAAATATATAACAAAATTGTAACATTAAACTTTGATGAATAATTAGGTTGCCCCCAAGGCCAAGCCCGATAGGGGGTCCTCTCATTTGATTATTTATTTTTAACAGAAAAGAAAAATGTGTGCCATATTGCTCTTTAAAATAAATGACTCATAAACAAAGCTTATAAACATAATAAAATGCTGCAAATATTTTACTGTAAAGACTGCAATTGCATGAGACCGTAGATACAATGAATAACAAACAAATGATACATTACATATATTCAGACACCAAATACAATAACAACAACTAACAATAAATGAATTTACTAAATTAAGTAAATTCAAGTAAATTCAAGTAAATATATATATATATATATATATATTGTATTTTTCGACCCACAAAGTTCTACTAAACATTTGCGTCAGTTTATACAATATATATTATGAAATAAATAAATAAAAAATAAATATGAGATAAAATTGCTTATATACGTTAATAAATAGAATTTGATGCGTTAAGCTATCGCAGCTCAGCTTCAAGCAGACAGATCAACTCTTCTAGATAGGCGCAAAGTGGTCAGTATTTTACTATACTACACTTTGTTATCATTCCCCAATCACTTAAGATAAACACATGTTAATTCAACACCAGGGCAAAAACGAGTGAGTTAAGATCCATAATACATACTGCTACAGTCGGGCAAGTTTGAAAAAATATATTAGGGGTGATGTTTGTGTCAGCAGCATTCCGCCAAAGCTGCACGTACTCCTGGGTGGTGCTAAAAGCTGTGATAGCTGAAGTATTAAACGAGTGATCTTTCAGCTAAGTTAGCTGCCTGACAAATGCTACACATATAAGTGATCGAGCCAGCTTGAATTTGCACCACGAGTCGACTCCATCGGGGCAGAGACCATGATGTGGTTCGTCATCGGTGGATATTTTATGGTAATAGATCGCCCACACAGCCTTTTGCATATTTTGCAGATTGGTGGTGTTCTTTCTGATGGCCTGTCCATAATAATTCTGTATTTGGTCAATCAGTGCATCAGTGAGGCGATCTTTGCCTCCGAGCTACTTACCATCCTTAGTTTCATCCCCTTCATGTTTTTCTTCAGTGTACGCAATCGTGATCCCATTCTTTTTTGAACGTGTCCAATGCATTCTAGTTTTAAAATTTTTATATTATTTCCTTCTTCATCTTTATACAACTCAAGGTCTTCAACAGCCGAGAACCCCTTGGAGTCGTCATCACCCAGGTACTGTGTATAGCGCACGCCTTTCGTCAGTGGCCGCTTGAAAATCTTTGTTGCTCCAGCCACCTCCATTCCTCCACTACACCCTTGGTAATTTGCAGAGCAAATTAGGCCGCCTTCACACTAGGTCACTGTGACCGTGGTCACTGTGACCGGAAAATTTTTAAAGCATTGAGTTAAATGTAGCCCTTCACACTATAGGTCACTGTTGCTTGGCAAGGCACCCATGAGTGACCCAGCTCGGTCACCGACTGGGTCACATTTTTGTAATTCGTCAGGCAAGATACATTACTGCAAATGGAGCAGTTCACACTGGGTCACTGTGACTCGGGTCACTGTATGCGCGCCCGTTGTCTGAACAGAACAGAACAAGTGAAGTTTTCGTAGCAACAGTTTGTTTATGTATAGTCTAGTAGTGAAAGTGATAACTTTAGTGAAAGTGATAACTTAATCATTGCATAATATGATGAGTGACAGTGAAGTGATGGATGAAGGGATTGAAGCTACACAACATGCGATGGATGGAAGTCCAAGTATTGGGGTTGAGACTGAGGAGAATAGTTTAAATGTAGAAACTGTGACAGAAAATCGTAAAAAAACAAAAAACAAATCCAAGCAAGACGAGAAGAAAGGAAGGGAAGAAGAGAAAAAAGGGAGGAAGAAGAAAGGAAAAGACTACAGAGATTAGTAGACGATAAGTTGGGCGTAGAAGACTTCATTTGTGAGGTGGAAAACCACCCATGTCTTTGGAATACTGGGGAGGAAGCATACTCCAACAAACAAGAGAAGGTGAAAACATGGATCGCAGTTATTTCTTTATTTATTGAAAATTTTGATGAGTTGAAGAATGCTGAAAAAGATGAAATCGGTAAGTAAGCCTATATGTTGTTTTTCTTAGTAATATTTTTCTGTAGGATAGGTCGGTAAATAAGTACAGTACTTTGTTTAGTAGGATGGAATCATTTCCATATATTTACGACGGCATTGTTGTCGGTCTATCTTATCTATCTGGGAGGGATACGGTTCGCTGTATCGTCACCAGCAGCGGTCCGCGGTAATGAATCACTGTTTACTTTTTAGCAGCTATGAGAAAACAATAGTTTCTTTTAGTTACTAAAATTGATTGATAATAATTGTTTACAATATTATTACATATTCTGAAACTACAATAAATTTCCATCCAATCCAAGGTTGGTTGTAAAAATGTTATGTATTTTTTTAAATATCGTAAAAGTTATGTTTTTGTAACAAAATTCAAAATCTTACATTCAGACGTCAAGTCAGCAATTTTAGAATTCAACTCCATATTAACTATATATTTTTAAAAAGATCTTTTATTTTTATAATATGCAGTACCATATTTATTTACTGTTGATGCATTCAATTATTTCCTATATGACAGTGGAAATAATAAAAATATATATATGTATGTAGAATTTCTTTTTTTAGAATCTAATTTTTAACATTATTTCAAAAACATTGCCATTTTTATTACGTTGGGAATCATATTTCACACAACCTTTACATTTAGATCAAATGCGTAAAAAAATTGGCTGCAATGAGAACATTCAAAGTTGTAAATCATTAATATAGCTCTTATAAGTAGTAATGCCAATAAGAATATTGGTGAGTAAAAGAATTGTATACCAATACATAATCAACATGTGTATTTATAAATTACTACATTATAAAAAGTAGTAGCAATTAATAATGTCTCATACAAACTGTCCTAGTAGTTATATCCGTTCCATTTGCCATGGAACAGATCCTTCATCCGTTAAGAAATAATCTGCGAATTTGTCCCTTAGCTTGGTTGCTTTCTTCTCTTGTTGACTGGTAGACAGATCAAGGTCATACAAACCATTGGCACTAAGGATATCTTCAACCCTATACCCGTCTCTCTCTCTTACGAAATTATGGAGTACGCAACAAGTTTTCACAATGTCCTCGCACAGTGATAGCTCAACATTCAATGGACGATGCAAAATTCGCCACTTGTTGGCAAAAATTCCGAATGAGCACTCAATGTTTCTGCGAGCACGAGTTGAAAATACGTTTCTTTACAGATATACACTTGCCGGAATAAGGCCTTAAGATGTTGTTTGTTAGTCCAAAACCTTCATCACCCACGAATACAAATGGCATTGCCTCCAAAAATCCTGCAAAGGAAGTTTTCGGCGATGGTATATTCAAAAAACCATCATCAAAATTTACTTTCTTTCAGCACGGCAGAGTCGGCTGACTTTCCATAGGACCCAACGTCAACGTAGATATACTTATATGAAGCATCACATACAGCAATTAGGAGGATGGACAAATAATTTTTATAGTTGTAATATAAGGTACCACTAGCCTGAGGCTTTATTATTCTAACGTGTTTCCCATCGATTGCCCCTATACAGTGTGGGAAATTGGTTTTCTCAAAGAATTCAGCTGCTGTATCAAGCCAAAACCTTTCTGTGAAAGTAGGAAAGCAAATGGGCTTTACACGTCTCCAAATAGCATTGCAAACTTCTCTTATAATTCCCGAGATCGTTGATAGACCTACTCTGTACTGGTATTGTAAGTCTATCATTGACGTTCCCGTTGCCAAGTACCTGTAACAAAACACATGGGTAAACATGTTTGGTCACATAAAAAGCTACATACGACGAATCAACTTAAACCAACCACTTTACGATTTAACTAAAAGTGGACCAACAGCCTTTCATAATTTTCATACACATGCCTTTGTTTCAGTACGCATCGTTCTACGGAAATGGAAAAGCATTCGTGCGTCATACACCAGGGAAATCCTTAAGATGAAAGATGAACAGAAATCTGGGTCTGGACGAAAACCTCGGAAACCTTATGTGCATTTTGAACAATTGAGATTTTTGGAAACCTTAACTAAGAAAACCTCAAATTCGTTGGAGGACGATGAATCGTTCATCGACGACGATGCTATTGACATTTCAGAAAAATCAGAAACGCTTGTGGAAGATGGTAACATACGGAAAAAAACCAACAAGAACCGCACTAAAAAAACTACCGCTAAAGAAGAAGACGAGTTAATAGAGGTATTAAAAAAAGGATTAAGACTAATACATCAGAAGTCAACTTAGAAACTGACAGTAACAAATTGTTCTTACTTTCACTGCTACCAGAAATTGGAAAAGTGCCAAAAGAAAGACAGCTTAAAGTAAAGGCAGACATGCTACAAGTAATTTCATCAGCACAGGGCAACTCGGTACAACCACAGCAACAATGGAACCCCCAACAGCTCCCTTCAGTTGGACACCAATATTACCCAAATCCTAATGTCAATCCTGGTCCACCGCCATATCCTTGCCATCCCACACCTAACCAGTTTGTATCCAATCCATATCAAGGTTCTTTCCCACAAAATCCATCCAGCTATGTATACCCGTCAAGTAGTACCAGCAATACCTTTGTGAACCAATTCCAACAACCAAACAAAAACACCGAGATAATTTCCCCTAGGTCCACAGTAGTGTGTTTTGGTCACACCTAGACCGGAAGTGACGTCACCTGCCCGAACAGTTGTTAGAGCAGATGTTGGAGCAGATGTTGGGGTGCAGATGGCGAGAGTGTTGGCGGTCGGTTGAAGTGAATTTGCGCATAAAGTGACTGGGGTTGAACTAAAAGTGCGCATAGATTAAAAGTTAGTTCAAAATTGAAATTCGACGGTGTTAATAAAACTCTAACAGTTGAACAAAAGTAAGAGTTAGTTTAAAA
Source organism: Neoaliturus tenellus (assembly GCA_030545055.2). Classification (NCBI taxonomy): domain Eukaryota; kingdom Metazoa; phylum Arthropoda; class Insecta; order Hemiptera; family Cicadellidae; genus Neoaliturus; species Neoaliturus tenellus. The sequence continues at coordinate 175,462,786 of CM061531.1, read as the reverse complement.
CTGAAATTCAACAGTGTTAATAAAACTCTGACAGTTGAAGGAAATTAAAAGTTAGTTCAAATATTGCGCAACCATAACGAAAAAAAGGCAAATAGATGTGTTAAGTTCAAAAGAAAGAAGAAGAATGAAGAATAAAACACAACGCGTCGAAATATATAATTGTAGTAAAATACTAGGTTATAATTTAGAGTATGAAAAGATAATTCAAACAGAATGCCATATGCCTAAAAGCAATAACGTAAGTGAATTTGTAGGTTAGGGATTAACTGAACCCATATAACCATCCTGTGAATGTCATATGCCAATGTAAGCGAAGTTATAGGTTAGAAGTAATCGAGCCTGGATAACGAAGTAGCCATAACGTATAACTAATGAGAGGTGTTCAGCGCGAATGCGAGGTAATGAATTCTCGCGGCGCGATAAACTACCTGGTTTTATAGCGGTGGCAATTACTCCGGGCAGCTGCCGGACAGATGCCTGATGACCGACTTTCACCTGAGTAGTAAGAGAAGTAGGGTTCTATGTCCGTTGCTCCTTCGGGGCAATGACCGGAAAGGTCAATGACCTCCCCCCCTCCTTGTAGAAACTTGTAGAACTTGTAGATAATTTTACAACCATCAAAATGAATTTGGAAATAAAATACGATTGTCCTATTTGTGATAAGGTTGAAAGTTCGGACGAAGACAGTTTACTAAATCTAACTCCTGCACCATCTGACACTACTGACGGTAATAATGAAGAGCAAAATATTTCCCCCACCACTTCTTTGTAATTCATCTTTCCCCCCACCACTTCTTTATTTAACTAACATTTCTCGCTTTCACTTCTCATTCCGTCTTCGACTTTTGAACTATCAACATCACTTGTTTTAAAATTTCAAACACTAACACAATCATGATGGATATGATGGATGAAGTTCCCTTCGTAACTAGAATGAAAGAGGATAAATTGAAATTGGAAATTAAACGATTGGAAATGGAACGGGAAAACCAACTCGAAATGTTACGTTTGTTCAAGCTTTTCAAATACATCATCTGGGGACTCTGCGTTTACCTTCTCATCGTCGTCGGTGTTTGCATTTACAACTCTGTAGTTCATCACAAAAGTTCAATTTGTTTAAACTCTGCTGTTGCACATTAATTGTATGTTCACGAATAAAATTTAAAAGTTACTTCGACCTATCCCGCTATCACCAACTAGTTCAACTTAGAACTATTTCTGGTGGTAGTTGGATAGGCTTTTTAAAAACTTACTCTGGATGGCCTTGACATACTTTCCAGATCCCAGTTGTAAATTTGAATTTCAGTTTTGAACTAACTCTTACTTTTGTTCAACTGTTAGAGTTTTATTAACTCCGTCGAATTTCAATTTTGAACTAACTTTTAATCTATGCGCACTTTTAGTTCAACCCCAGTCACTTTATGCGCAAATTCACTTCAACCGACCGCCAACACTCTCGCCATCTGCACCCCAACATCTGCTCCAACATCTGCTCGAACAACTGTTCGGGCAGGTGATGTCACTTCCGGTCTAGGTGTGACCAAAACACACTACTGTCCACCATCACAAATACCGAAACAAGTGATTCTGACAGCTTATGCGAGTTCTTACACTTTAAAACATAATGACATTACAATTGATTCGTCTGAAATTGTGTGTGTTTTATATTTTTTTAGTCTTGGTCTTATACAGACTACACATTTAGCAGTTGTTATAAGTTTCCTAAAACACATTTTGTAAAGAAAGTTAGCTACTTTCTCCCTCTACTGTGTGAGTGAGTGTTTTTTTACAGGTAGCATAGTACTTTGTTTTTTTTTTTTTTATTATTTGATAATTTGATTATTTCTGTCAAAGTATGCAAACTCGTTGATTTTACCAAAGCCTTTGTTACTGAGTGTATTCAATAAGTAATATGTCAAATATTTACTACTGTGTGCATTTAAATCTTAAAGTAAAAATTAATAAACTGTAATAGGTTATTTGTGTGGTATTTTTACACCTGCCAAAAATCATAGCATAACATTAATTCAATTTCTTGTAATAAGTTGTACAATTCTGTTTTACATATTTTTTATTGAAAAAATTGCTGCTGTATGAAAAAAAATAAATGATTTCAACATATATATACAATGTATTTATGTACAATATTTTTGTACAATATGAGAATTAATTAGTAACATCAAACTCACCTTAAAGTTATAACGACTTCTCCTCGGGTGGAATACTTGGCCGAAAGAGATTATCAGTCCCAGTAATGTCATTCCTTATGTAGGTCAGTAATTCTTGGAATGAAGGTAACGACATCCGAAAGTAGTTGAAGAACTTCTCTTCATTAGCACAAAGGTCGTCAAACAATGTATAGTACAAACCCTTTTCCATACGAGAACTTAACACAGGGTGGATCCATATCTTCCTTGTTCTTGATCGACGTCTTTTTTTTTAATTAGTAACATTAACAATAATAACTCCTCGTCACTAGCAGGTGCCATATTTGAATAGCGGCACAACAGTACTTGTGTAAAACCACTCTGTTCTGTTTACCCGAAGAAAAATATATAAAAATAGCATTCATTTTTAAGTGACCGTCACAGTGACCGGTGCGGTGACCGTGGATGAAACAACATGGGTCACATCCTGGGTCACTAGTGTGAAGGCGGCCTTAGGGGTATGAGCATTTTTATTAGGGCATTTGCAGAATTTTGAGAAAATAGCTACATCTATTACCTTAGTGGTATCCACACTAGTGGCTGATATAGCTCCATTTAATGATACGTGGCCCCTTTTTTTGCCACGTAATAAACTGCACTTTAGGCACACCAACATTTCTTCTTTTCTTGGAAACAGACCTACGTCTCTTAACTTTACGCATTTTCACAACACAACAAAACCGTACAAAAATAGTAAACAGAGCTGTTTTGTGAGTTTATAAACAACAGACGATGATTCAAGACGGCAGTCAAGACTACAGGCAGTATAGCCAACGCATCAAAACAAAATATCTCTATGGAAAACGAAAACTACACTGTATAAAAGTAATAACTCCAGTGAGCTCTTATTTTTCTCAATAGAAGTCGGTCTTTTGATGTTACCCTTATGAATAAAGCCAAGTAATTACTACTTCTCCTTTGAAAAGTATAAATTATTTGGTATTAAAATGTTCACAAGGAAAAGGAGAATAGAATGACATGTGAAGCAAAAAAAGACAATTTTTTTATTTTTTAACTTGTTGAGCCCCCTTTTAACTGATGCACACTAGTATGCATCAGGGACAGCTCATGCTCAAGTATCAGTAACCGATACCTCTGTTACAGGCACCGTGGCTGCGTGTTCCAGGGTGAGGTTCTGCTGCACAACTTCCACTTGTACACCCTCAACAACTGCGTCCTCCAGTGTCTGATCGACCTGTAGTATCAGTAACCGATACCTCTGTTACAGGCACCGTGGCTGCGTGTTCCAGGGTGAGGTTCTGCTGCACAACTTCCACTTGTACACCCTCAACAACTGCGTCCTCCAGTGTCTGATCGACCTGTAGTATCAGTAACCGATACCTCTGTTACAGGCACCGTGGCTGCGTGTTCCAGGGGGAGGTTCTGCTGCACAACTTCCACTTGTACAAACTCAACAACTGCGTCCTCCAGTGTCTGATCGACCTGTAGTATCAGTAACCGATACCTCTGTTACAGGCACCGTGGCTGCGTGTTCCAGGGTGAGGTTCTGCTGCACAACTTCCACTTGTACACCATCAACAACTGCGTCCTCCAGTGTCTGATTGACCTGTAGTATCAGTAACCGATACCTCTGTTACAGGCACCGTGGCTGCGTGTTCCAGGGTGAGGTTCTGCTGCACAACTTCCACTTGTACACCATCAACAACTGCGTCCTCCAGTGTCTGATTGACCTGTAGTATCAGTAACCGATACCTCTGTTACAGGCACCGTGGCTGCGTGTTCCAGGGGGAGGTTCTGCTGCACAACTTCCACTTGTACACCATCAACAACTGCGTCCTCCAGTGTCTGATCGACCTGTAGTATCAGTAACCGATACCTCTGTTACAGGCACCGTGGCTGCGTGTTCCAGGGGGAGGTTCTGCTGCACAACTTCCACTTGTACACCATCAACAACTGCGTCCTCCAGTGTCTGATCGACCTGTAGTATCAGTAACCGATACCTCTGTTACAGGCACCGTGGCTGCGTGTTCCAGGGGGAGGTTCTGCTGCACAACTTCCACTTGTACACCATCAACAACTGCGTCCTCCAGTGTCTGATCGACCTGTAGTATCAGTAACCGATACCTCTGTTACAGGCACCGTGGCTGCGTGTTCCAGGGGGAGGTTCTGCTGCACAACTTCCACTTGTACACCATCAACAACTGCGTCCTCCAGTGTCTGATCGACCTGTAGTATCAGTAACCGATACCTCTGTTACAGGCACCGTGGCTGCGTGTTCCAGGGGGAGGTTCTGCTGCACAACTTCCACTTGTACACCATCAACAACTGCGTCCTCCAGTGTCTGATTGACCTGTAGTATCAGTAACCGATACCTATGTTACAGGCACCGTGGCTGCGTGTTCCAGGGGGAGGTTCTGCTGCACAACTTCCACTTGTACACCCTCAACAACTGCGTCCTCCAGTGTCTGATCGACCTGTAGTATCAGTAACCGATACCTCTGTTACAGGCACCGTGGCTGCGTGTTCCAGGGGGAGGTTCTGCTGCACAACTTCCACTTGTACACCCTCAACAACTGCGTCCTCCAGTGTCTGATCGACCTGTAGTATCAGTAACCGATACCTCTGTTACAGGCACCGTGGCTGCGTGTTCCAGGGGGAGGTTCTGCTGCACAACTTCCACTTGTACACCCTCAACAACTGCGTCCTCCAGTGCCTGATCGACCACTCCGTCCGCACCTGCAACTGCGTCGCTTACTACATGCCTAGTTAATAAACTTTTAAGTACTCTCTTATAGGTGGTTTTTTACACTCAAGAATATCTGGGTTTGGAAGAGGGAATTGGCGTATTTAAACCGTAAAAAAGATGTAAAAACAAATCAAGTTGATTAAAAAAAAGGAAGGTACAAATTTAAATAAAACTGTGCATAGGTCAAAGGCCTTTGCCCAGAGCTGAGTCTAAAGTAAAAATTGCACCCCAATTAACAAAAAATGTATTACAGTATATTGTAAACTTAACTATCTGAATAAAAAGCTAAAACACGTTTTTTTATAACTACTAATAAAACAAAAAGGAATATCCTATGATTTTTAAATAGGATAGACTAAATAACTGCACAGACAGCAAATTATAAGAATTGAACAATTAATGTTATCTGCGTACTTAATAAAAGAAATGTGACAAGCGTTTTCGAGAAACAGGTTTTCCTTAAATAGCGTCTTAAGAACTTATATCTTCCAATATAGTAGTTTTCAACACTAGGACGGAAAGTGGCTTTTTCCTTTGCGCAATCGATTTTACGAAGATTAAGCACAGAAAGAACTCTTTCCGTCCACAGCGTTTTTAATCAATCTGTAATAATCCAAAAGTAATTACTAATTTAAACATAACCAAAATTTCATTATTTGTTTACGTTTAGTAGTTGACTTCAATCTCAGTTTAAATATTCCTTTAAAAAAGCTGATATGTAAGTGGAATGAATCCGCTACAAAAAAGTTAAAGTTCATTGGTATATACAGGGTGCTTGAAAAGTAACTTACACCTCCCCCCCTTAACTTCTTAACTATTTGAGATATTTGTAATCGGTTTGTGGCAACCTTCTTGGAAATAAGGGGCTACAATAATGATGGTTAGTTTTAAATTTTCTACAGGGGTAGTGGGGGTAGGTGGTAGCTCAAAATTTTGAAATGGGAAGTATGGTCGACTTTCGTATCATTTAATAGGGCTTGATGAAACAAAACAATTGAAATAAAGAATATAAAAATCGGACCACTAATAACGAAATGACAACAAAAAATTATTTTTAATAACCCGCGTCTTAAACAACATTGTATTGTGGTAGTAAAAATATTATTTTATTAACTTTTAATTTGTATCAATGCAACTTTTTTTGGTCCAGATCATTGCTTATAAGATCTGAATGGTTAGTAAATCCCTAACTCCCCATAGTATTGTTATCAGTAATCTCTGTTTTTTTTCTTTTAAGATTCAGTTCTTATCTATGGGTGAACGTTCAGCAGTGCTTGAAACAGCTGCTTTGATTTTATTATAATGAAGAAATTATTATTGTTATTCCGTTTGATTAGATTTGATTCATTTCCCTATTTTGTAGTTAGTGGATGTTTATACTCTTTGTCAATTTTTTTGTTTCATCAATACCTATAAAATGATATGAAAATCGACCATACTTCCCATTTGATAAATTTTGAACTACCCATTATGCACTACCCCTAATATTAAAAATTTTAAAACTAACCATCATTATTGTAGCCCCTTATATCCAAGAAGGTTGTCACAAATTGATTTCAAATATCTCAAATAGTTAAAAAAGTTAAAGGGGAGGGGGTTGTAAGTTACTTTTCAACCACACTGTATAATGAATATGATTAAGTTTTTAAACCGTGGAAGAAGCTTGAAATAATTGGAAAGGTTCCTGATGATCATTTGGAAAATTTGAGAGGAATGAACAATGAAGAAGAGACTGCCCTAGTGAAAATATCAGTGAAGGTCAGCTGAGATTAAGTGGAATTTCGCCCACCTGATCTTAGCGAACAACAACTGGTATCGGATGATATTTAGCAAACAAAAAAACTTAAGAAAAATCAGCTGAGATCACCTAAACAGATCACTTGATATCAGATGATATTCGTGAACCTTCAGAAACAACAGCTGATATCATCTAAACAGTTCACTTGATATCAGCTGACATCAACCAATAGTCAATAGATGTCAACTAACATCAGGTGATATTTCTGAAATGTCAGCTCTAAAAAAAAAACCCTCAGCGTATTAAAAAGGTATAGATTTTTTATGATAGTTGTCATAATGGTGATTGTTTACCATTTTGGTTTACCTTGACAACCAATGTTCTTATAGAACTTTTAGATTTAGATAGAACTTTTTGATAAAATAACAGGTTTTGTTAACGATCATTAATTTTTTACTAGTATCTAGTTTAGGAAAAATATTAAAACTATAACTTTTGATAATTTAAGCCATTTCCAACAAGTATTCTTAATATACGTAATATGCATATCAAATTAAAGTTTTTTTTAGCGAATGTCCTTATAGGGAATAACTATAGCATAACTGGTTACGGGGAAAATAAAAAAATGTGTTTTCCATGTTTTTCTTATGGGAAATCAAGAAAACCCTGTATCTTGCTTATTTATTGACATAACTTAATCAAATTTGGTATGTACATTATCTATATAAGGTTTAACTTATTCTTGCTTACAAAACCCATATGGCGGCAAACCTACATACTCACCCCCATGGAACTTAAGAAAAAATTGCCAACTTAAAAAACTTAAGTTCTTAAGTTCCTTTTGAATCTTAAGAAAAAATGGGGAAAATAAAAAATTGCCAGAGTTTTATACAATTTTGTGTTTACATTCACCAATTATTAATTAACTTAGATTTTCTAACAACACCCAATGGCAGCAAACCTACATTCTCGATCCTATGGTGTTTTTATGGGGAAAGTAAATAATCTGAAATTGGAAATTCGCTGAGTACGCAGGTCTGCTGTGACGGGGGTATTTTGTTGTATAATGCAGTCCCGCAAACCGGACTCCAAAAGCTTGATTCAAATTAAAATAGCTCTGTTCAAAGTTTTAAAAATGTTTAGTTACATTTTACTTTTAAATAACATAAAAAGATCTTATTCACGAGATACCGTATTTCATGACTTTGTGATGCATATCTAACTGATGTATATGAATTTTCAACATAAGGTAGAATAATGTGTAATGATCAGCCTTTGTCTGTTACAGCAGTTGGTTGTACAGATCTGACTCGATTATTAACGCTACCAGTTCCTAAAAAGCAAGCAACTGTGTGTTTGTGTTGTGAATAGTTCAATAAGTATTGCCTTGAATTTCATGTTATCTATAAGTACAATCTAATTAAACATTTTTAAGATTTTAAACATCTATTTCTTCCGACTGAATCAACCTTTTGAAGTGCTGTTTACGGCACTGTATTCTACTAACATAGACCTTTAATGTAATATATAAAGGGGTAGGAAATGAAACGACGCGATTCTTAATGTCACCTATAATGTATTTCAACAAAGAGGATAGCTGTTAGCATTAACTTTAAGTAAATGTATAGAAAGTAATGTTTTACCATGTTTTCCATTTTGTCTGGTGTCATTAAATTAGCGTTTTTGATTTTGACGTTTAAACATGGCAGCAAATGGAGATGTCCCTTCGTCGTCCGCTCACCATATTTGACATCTGATTTTTTTATGGGTAGTGTATTAAATGCAGAGTCTTACAGGACCATACACCAGCAACAAAACTAATTTAAAAAGATTCTAAAGAGCAAAAACCTTAAAGTGTCAGTATGGTAGCGTCATAGATTTTGCACACATTTTCGACCTCTAATTCATAATCTTTATTACCATCTCCAACGAAATTATGTTTATTTCCAACCGAATTTGTTCCTTTAAATCTTGTTTTATTCTGGGTCTCTATAATTTTTCCTAAAAGGAAATTCCTAATTTTTTCCTTAGCCCTAAATAAGAAGTTATTAGGTGTTAAATCTAGTGCATGGGTTTTTATTTAATATCTCCATTACTTATAACAAAAACACAAAAAAGTCAACTTTAGTAAGGCTATATTAAAAAAAGACAGTTTTCACGAGAAAACATTAATTTCCATTCATTTTCTTAAGATATATATCAAATCTACAATCGTTTTTTTTATAAAACAATTATTGGCGATTTTTCAAAATCTTGGCGTTTTATTACCTCAAACTGGACCCAAACGATTCTAAAAAAATCGCTCAAACACCCTCAAAGTTTGTGGACATATTGAGAATCGAACCCCGTGGCCTCTAAACTTGACTCCCTAACCTAAACTAAAATCCAAGACGATAACTTTTAGGCTTGCAAGACAACTAAAACCAGAAGTCAATGGTCCGGTAAAACACTGGTTTTGTTTGTTGAAGATCAAAATCTGAATAATGACTTCTTAGAAGTATTTACTGAGGTAAAATAACCCCCGTCGCAGAAAAACGGGGGCATTGAAAATAAATTATTGGTGACATTAAGAATCAAGCTGTTTCATTTCCTACCCCTGTACATATCACATTAAAGGTCTATGTACTCAGTGAATTTCCAATGGAATTTCAGATGTTTTACTTTCCCCATAAGGACACCACATGAATGAGAATATAGGTTTGCTTCCATAGCGTATGGTTAGAAAATGTATGTTAATCCCCTCATCGGTGAAGGTAAACACAAAATTGTGTAAAATTTGGCATTTTTTATTTTTCCCATAAATCCCATGAAGGTGAGTATGTAGGTTTGCCGGCTTATGGGTTTTGTAAGCAAGTATAAGTTAAACCCTGTCTAGATAATATATATACCGAATGTTATTAAATTATGTCAGTAAACAAGCAAGGTACAGGGTTTCGTTGATTTCCCTTACGAATAACATGGGAAACCACGTTCCTGGATTTCCTCCGTAACTAGTTATACTGAATTGCTTGTTTTTTAAACTCTTTTAAAAGGTTTCAGGTAGAATGGTTGAATTTTAAAAATTTAGGACGAAAAATTAAACTCCCCTTTTTGATGCTTTTAAAATCAAACAAAACCCTTTTACCATAATCCGATCATGCTTGTTCGCTAACTCATGAAAATATACCTCGTTTTACACCTCCATTCAAAATTTAATTAAAATCAGACATTCCTTTCAAAAGTTATCAGTACCAGACACACACACACATACAGATAAGACCTCGTTAGGTCAGTAAATTCTTAGGCCTCGTATCGTTACCCACGGTGGTAGCCATCATAAGACCTAGGCCTGGGCCGTGTTAGTTTTTTTAGTTTAAGGTCCTCAGAAGCCAAAACCACTATTCGCTCAATAAATTTGTATTCATATATATATATATATATATATATATACACCCTATACAATACATATACATTATTTGAAAATGGACGAATGGTTGTTTTTGGATTCTGGGGACCTTACACAGAAAAATTAACATAACCCAGGCTTAGGTCTTACCATGCCTCCCACCGTAATAGCATACATTTTCATTTACAACAAATTTGTGGCACAATTTCGTGTTATTATTGCTAGACGTGTACATAGTAAAAATATTAATTTAACGTTTCGATGTTTTACAGTATGAATATATTTTTGCAGGAAATTCTTCCATTCGATTGTGCTCAAACGCAGAGGAACTTCGTTGTTTAGAACGTGTTTCAGGTAAGCTTGGATCGTTGTGTTGAAAAGGATAAGAAATTTGATTGAATACTGTACTGTGTTCCTTAAAAGTACCTGTCAACAAAATAAGTAGGGAGAACAAAATTTACGATGCACTGAATTTATTAATCAACGAATTAAAGTTAAAAAATCGGGAAAATATGACAGGGGTAGTAATATAATAAACTGTGGAGGTCCTTACAGCGGACCTAACAAAGCTAACCAAACCTAACTATTGACACTCTCTATTGACTCTGTCCGTGGGATATGGACCTAACAAATGAAACCAAACTTATTTGTTGCTATACCATTGCAATTTATTGTGCATATTATCATTATTATCAATTAATCAACACTAATAGTAAAAATTGTGGCCAACTACGTTTGGCATTTTGGATATTGGTCAATTAAAATTCAATGTGTTTTGTTTTCACACCAAGTCATGTCTTTGACGTTCACCTTTTCAGGCACAGAGTCCACTTTGTCCGGTGACTTCCCCTGCAGTAGAACTTGATCAAAACCATTTTTGGGATATAGGTTTGCTAAATTTTGGATTTTACAATTATATACCGAACGTGGACGAGACAAAACACACTTTTCACTTCAACGACGGCTTAACGATTGAAATCCCGACTGGAACATACGAGGTGACGGACATTGCGGAATACTTACAACACGCGCTCTGGGCAGTAGACAAATCTCTTTTTATGAATTTAAAAACGAACAACAATGCAATGCACATCATTATCAAGTGTGATTTCTCAGTCGACTTTACGCCGGAAAATTCTATACAAAGTTAACCCAACCTAATTCTTGACATTCTTTATTGACTTGGTCATAAAGATCCATGGGTTACGGACCTAACAAAGCTAACCAAACCTAACTCTTGACACGCTCTATTGATTCTGTCCGTGGGATACGGACCTAAGAAAGTTAACCGAACTAAAAACTATAGGTCTCGTCAAAGATCTCTGTCCATCAGTTATTATTGATATGACCACCAGAGTGCCAAAACTGGTAAAATGGAGCCTTTCAAAAACATTAATTATACTCCATATCACGGCTACATAATATTTCTTACTGAAGATAACTTGAGACTTGAAGTTTTCTGTATATATTCTGCATTTTCCTGTACGTTCAATATTAAATATCAAAGTACAGGACAGAGTTAAGCATATAAAGTGATGGAGGTTCGTGTCGCATCAGAGGATCTGGTGTCCGGCAGCGTGGTGGGCGAGCCCCCGGAGCACCACGGACCGCTGGGCTGCGGCTGCTACCCCGTCTGCAACGAGGTCTCCTATGACTACACCACCAACCGGAACCTCCTGTTCGTAGAGAACGCCACTGGGATGTTCATGGCGAGGTGAGTAATGACTTTTCGCACCAAGACGCGATGTCTGACAGAAATTCAATACCACTGGTGGAGTCAGTATCACGAAACTGCTGCTGTAATTTTATACACTTAATGTTCTTTCTCTTCAAAAATACCCTTTGTAAAAACCCAAAGTCCTAAAGATTTGAGAAGTCATCCAGTAAGTTGTGAGAAAAATTATATCTTTTGTCCAACTCCAGGCTATATTTAGTTAGAACCATTAGAAGTAACTTTTCTTGCTTTAAATTTATTTTGAATCACCCTAAAATTGGCCAAGATTTTAAAGTTTTCAATTAAAGGTAAGTCAGAGAATAAAAATTGAATGACAAAAATTAGAATCACCTTCTTCTGTGGGTGGGAGGGGGGGGGGGGTTCGTAAAACTATCACTTGATCTAAAAGAGAGGTTTTGTAATCTCATTTTAAACTCTAAGGGCTAATTTTACGTTAGCATCTGTATTTATATTACGTTGTACGGTATGGTTTCAAAGTGCAAATTATGAATAACGTTATACTCCGTTCAAATAAATGTGCGGTCGAAGGTTAGTTTCATTTCCCACAGTGGGAAAATTACACGCGACTTTCCTGAATTTCCCTCTTTTCTCAAATCAGCTGTCTAATTTAACAGGGTTTTTATATGTCGTTTGTTAACACTATAGTAGTTTTAATCAGTAGGGGAAAAAGTTGGTCATTTTGGTGCACAATCGCGTTTTAAAAAAGAGGGGCAGCTGAGTTTTTAAAAATTATTAAGCATCAAAAAGACACTTTTCTCCAAGTGATGAACAACGTTTTTTATCATAGTGCGGAATTAGACTTTTTATCGTTAAAAATATTATATATATAAATATGTATTTTCCAGGTTATTTTTACAAAGTAAGTAATATGCAGTGTTTTAATTTATGTTTTTTACAAACAATGCTCTATATAACGTTTGAATTTCAAAAATTTGCACCTCAAAATGAATAAATGAATATAAATATACTTAGTAAACAGCTGACTTTTCAGTCCTATGACCTAAAAAATATTCCAGCTTATATTTCAGTCCTAGGACAAAAAATAAACGTTTTTGGTGCTATTTTGAGAACAAAAAACTTACTAATTTCGTGCAGTGTTATAAAAACAAATTTAAAGAGTTATGTTTTTATAGTCCATAGATAGTGCACGGCCACACTAGCGTTTTTTTTCACGCAGTTAATTCTAGCTTATTTCCACGCTGCTTGAATTTATAATTGAATTATAATATTAAAGCTACGGCGGAAAACACACTGCGTGTGGCATACCTCATTACATTTCATGTTGCTCATATTTCTCGCGTGTTTTCATGCTGCCTTTGTGAGTGAAAAAACGCTCGTGTGGCCGTAGTCTTAAGGCCTACATAACAATCATCTGAAAACACTACGCAAGTCGTATTCGTTAATTATCATGAAATAATTAGATAATTATTCATTAAGACTAGTACCATTGAGAAAAATTGTGAATATTACAAAAACTGTGACTCATGAATGAAAAAAGTAAATTAATAAATAAGGATTAAGCACGATTTTTTCCCCTACATCGGAATTGAAAGTCTCCTCAGGACATAGTTGAAATGTTTAAGTCCAACAAGACATGATCATGTTGGACTTTTTACAACCCATGGCGTTTAAATAATTTTTTTTATCATTCTGCACAAAATAAGCCTGTTTTTTTGGTATATCAATAGTATTAAAAACCTTCCTTTTTCAGATAGTATTATTCAGACAGTAGAGTTATTCATATGTAATTACCTGCAGAATAACAGTTTCACGAACAAATGGCTAACAAAACAAGTCAAGTACATTCTTACCATCCTTTTAAATTACAAAAGTGTTGTACCTTCTATCCAAGTCGCTTTGGCGTAATCCACAAATGTCCGCAGTTCCATTTCCACCCCATTATGTTGTGCATTTTTGGGTTGGAATTTTACTATGAATTAAAAAAAAATAATTTATTAAAATACTGTTGTTAGGAAACAATAACTTCACGATTCTGTTTTTTCTATTTCAAAACGAGGCAGAACATATAGGATACATTTGATCCACTTTCTCCTATAGGGCTCCGCCCCAACATGCCTTCAAAGTTACCATGTTATTCATTCGAAAGCATTATATTTGTATTGGAACATGTGATTAGATTTAAGAATATTAGATTTTTTAAACAACAGCTGTTTTCATTTAAAGTATTGAGGGAGGATAGGTAAAGCTATAGAACACTAACTGAGCGTAGTGTTGCGGTGAGTGAGCGTAACGAAAGAGCTCACATGAAAGGCTAAAGATTCTTCGGGTTGGCATTGCAGAGCATGGCGACTAAGGTAGTAAATAAATATATGTTTCTGTAAAAAAACTTACGTTAGCTGAATGGTACCAACAGCCAACCACGTGGGCGTTTGGAAATACGTCGAGGATAGCAGTCTGCAGAGCCTGTTCCAAGTCCGTGATAATAACTGCCGGATTCAAATCTTGACAGAAGCTTTTGATGAAGGTAAAAACACTTCTCTACGAAGTGACAGTCTTTTTTCCATTAAAATGTAAAACACTGGGAACGCCTGAAACACATGTTAATAAAATAATTTTTGATTCATTATATCTTAAATCTCGAAATACGTATAACCAGATAATGGCTATGTAATGAAATGTGACAATTTTAGAGCTTCGGAAAACAAACTTAAATAGACTGCTTCCAGCTAATTTCTATAAGTAGGAAACTGAAATGTTTCGGCTTAAACATTTTCATTTAATCGTATGGTATTTATCATACAACATTCGAATACTTGTTTTTGATTACAGGGAGCCCAGTCGTCCTACTTTTCCTACTAAAAAGTAGGAAAGTAGGAATTGTCCTACTTTTAGACAATTTGTCCTACTTTCGTACTTTTTGGCTCTTCTTTATTATTTTTTTCAATTTTTTTCGAGCCAGTCCATAACATTATCATAATTTTCTTCTTGAGACATTTTTAAAAGCGTTGTTAATTAAATAGATTTTTTTCATAGGCCTAACTAACCCACAAATATTAACATTTAATTTATTGTTCTTTTAATCTTTCAATATTTATAAAGATTTTTTATTTCCACATAAATTTTATTTACAATCTGTTTACATGAAACAACAAAATACATCAAATATACTTTAAGCACCTTATTCGTCTGTTGAATTCGTTCATTCGATAGCAAAAACTAATTGGTTGATTTAAAGTATTTTCTTCAATTTTTAAATCTATTTACAATATAAGTTAGTACTATACATAAAATCTCGATGTAATATTTGATCATAAGTAGTGCAAGACTAATATTATTCTTGTGTTACTTTTTTGCACCCTATCATTTACATAAAGAGCTCCTGGTCTTCATGGATTAATAGGCTTTTATTGTTACCCTACGACCTACCTAAAGATAGAAGCAGAGAAGGGATAAAACCAAAACAAAATATTCCTTATACGAAGGTTATCCAATGTTAGTAGTTTACCTTTTTAATAACTCCCAATTTGGTTATAGAACTGGTTTAAATGCACAATTATCAATGTCTAATTTAGTCAATAATATTACAGAAGCTTTGGATGGGTCTCAGAGGACTACAGGTGTTCTTTGTGACCTGTCCAGAGCATTTGAGTGCGTTCATCACAATATTTTAATTAATAAATTGGAAAAATATGGAATAAAAATGTTGAGCTTAAATGGTTTTCTTCTTATTTGAGAGGTAGATATCACAGGACAAAAATTGCTAAATACGGACAAAAAAACAAATTCTTTATGGAATAAAGTCTAAGTTGGGGTGCCCCAGGGCTCAATCTTGGGCCCCTGTCGATTCATAATTTATGTGAATGACCTACCTAGTGCCACAAGTATGGAAATGTTTCAGTTTGCTGATGATACTGTGTTGCTGTGTAAGGAGCTGTGTAATGTTGTATCTTTACAGCACACAGTTGATAGGGAGGTGTCATCTCTATGCGACTGGTTTGGGGTAAATGGGCTTTCCATGAACATGGACAAGACATAGTTAATAGATTTTAAGGCAGATTATAAATATAGTCCCCAACAAATAACTCTTTCAAACTCCAGCTTGATGTCTGAGGAGACAGTTATTTTTTGGTATTCTTGTTAACCAAAATCTTAACTGGCTTCCTCACATCAACAAATTAAGTAAAAAACTCTCTTCAGCTGTATTTTCCCTCCCCAGATAATGTCTTAAGGGTGCGCTCTACCCATCTGCCGCGCGCGGATGCAAGGGTTTAGAATCTCCGTGTTTGTCGCCCCAGTTGTAAACCGATTTAAAATATTTTTGTGTCATTCTTTTCGTAATATAATTTTGTACTCCGCTATCGTCTTAAAATTTCGATATTATTTTAAATTACTAAGCAGGGTGCTTGCTAATAATGTTGAAATAAGCGTTTTTGTATCAAGTTTTAACGTATTAAAAACAATTTTTTAAGAAAAAATGAGACGATACACGAGTACAATATAATCTTAAGAACAAGAATCTGCAATAAGATTGGTAAAAAGTTTATAGATAACGATGCAAGAAGGGAGATGCGAAAGGTCTGCAATTTCAAAAACATCGTTATTAGACCACCGATCGATTTCGCACTGAAACCAAAAAAAAGCATTAAAGTAACAAAATTTAAAACCACCCGTCATATATTTTCCAAAATGTGAGTTTCCGCGTATAGCGGCAGTTAACAGTCTCGCTCGACGATTTTGACGCCGAGGTAGAGCGCACCCTTAAGTGTCGGATTTAAAAACTCAATTAACTGTCTATCATTCTTACTTTTCATCTTTGATGTCATGTGGTATTCTTGTGTGGGGCAACTCGAGTCATTCGAAAAAAATCTTCAAAATTCAGAAAAAAGCCATTCGAGTAATTGCCAAAATAACCACAACAACTTCATGCAGAAAGTTTTTTAAAGACTTTCAAATTTTAACTCTTTATGACCAATATATATTGGAAATAGCATTTTGGGTAAAAAAAACTTGACCATGTTCATGGAAAGTCAAACTAAACGTGTATAATACTAGAACTAAAGATACTATTAGGCCAGTAAGTCACCGACTAGTTTTATATTAAACCTCCCTCCAGTATATAGGTCCAAAAATTTTCAATAAATTGCCTAAAGAGCTTAAAGATATTGTATCACCCATGCAATTCCGAAAGAATGTTAAAAAATGGTTATTAAAAAAGAAATTTTACTGCCTTAATGACTACTTTAACTATTAATGTGGATTTGGGTCAGTTAGTTATTTATTATTATGTTTCTTTTTTTATGTAGATAAATTACAAGTTTTACATATTTTCTAACATACCTTATTTAGTTATAAGAATATTTTGACAACTGTCCTATCATTGTTATGACGTTATGACAATCTGATAATAAATAAATACCATACTTAAAATGATTCAGTCGAAAATAAGCAAACACTCGAAACAAAACGATTCAACTCTTCAACTCTAAATACTAAATAGCCATATAAAGCCCCGTAACGTAATAACTAAACGACATTCACTGAGTAAAGACAGCCATTATATAAACAATCCCACGTCCAAACCAATTATAACTTTGGTATATTCAGCATGAAAAATCATTCCAAGGAAAAAGTTTCCTTGATGACATAGATGGGGTTACGAAAATGAAATCTCCTGTGAATCCGTAATCCGTCCATGACTATTAGTGTTCTTTTTATTGTGCATTGCCAATTTTAAAAAGTTATAACCATACAGTTATTTTAACTCAAAATATGTGTTCAATAACCAGCCGAGTTAATGATAAAACACTGGAACATCTTTATCACACGTGTAAATCTAAAAATCGTCTTCCCATTAGATTATCATTGGAACTTCAAGGTCCAATGGGGCGAAGCCCAGATAACGTTTGATAATTCTGGTATTTTTCCTTGCGTCCTTGGCCCTTGAGCTTTAAAATGAGCCCTCATACGTTACAATACCTTTCTTCTAATTCAAGATAATTCGTGGTGACCGATTCGCTTACGGAATTATATATATAGATAGATTTGATGCTAGAGTAGAAGAATGTTTTATTTAATTTGTGCTTTCAACAATCTGTTTGGCTTTTTTCCTGAATATCCTGCTTTTCTTAGTTTTGTACCCTCTGATGTCATAAAGTACATAATGTGAAGAGAGTTGGGAATGTTGTTGAAAGTGAATTGTGTACTAATTCCATAGACCAGGAAATAGTCCCAAAAAGATAACTATTCAGGACATAAGTTTACATTTAACTTTGAGAGACTTGGAACAAGTTAAATTTTCAGTATAGTCTTGGTAAATTTTAATTCTATGTTTTCACAAAATCTTTCAAATCAATCAATTCAACCTGAACAGGATTAAAAATTTGGCAAATATAACAACTTGGTCCACTTTAGTAATAAATATAAAAGTGACATGTATGCATTTATTTTCTTTAAATGTTGAATTAGTTAAAAATTACTAACACTCAGTTAAGTTTGTTATTGAACTTGAAACGTTGCCCGACATGAATTTTTATGTAAGTTTATAATCAGCTAAAGCCTTATCCGGCCTTATTGATCGGGGATATTTATTAAAATATAAAATTATTTAAACAACATATTTTATATCTCATACATGTCATACCCATTTAATTTGTACAAATAAAACACGAGTTACAAAGTTTGATACAATCTTTATTATCATTTTCCAGTTGCAGCTCATTTTATGGCGCTATTCGTGTTATATTTACCCTAAGTTACAGACGTAATTTCGAGTAAAATGCCCTACTTTTGTCCTACTTTTTGGCCAAAAAGTCCTACTTTTTATCGGGCTAAAACCGCTGGGCTCCCTGTGATTAATTAAATGTTTGTTTTGCCTAATGTAAACAAAGACATATATACGCAGAGTTGTAGCATAGTTATTGTCTAGTGGTTTTTATAAAAGTACGCAGATTGACCAATTCTTTTAATTTAATTATTGGATATTTTAGTTTATGTTAGCTACTACATTATTATTTATTGAAACTGAGTAAAACGTTTTGTCTAGGTAAAATGTTAAATTTTTATTTAATTTTAATATGGAATACAATTAATTATTTTTTTAATTAATTACAGATGCTATAAAATAGGGCTAGTGGAACATGTTATTAAACAATGATACCCCATTCATGCACACTTATACATCTAGCTAGTTCAACAACTAACCTGATTGAAGTGCATTGACATCACTGTCAATAGTTGACGAGAATGCGGGAGTGAAGGTCGGGTTTTAACACTCCCTTCTACTTGGAGTTCGTGAGCGGTATTTAATAGCCCTATAAAGGTTTGGGATCCAAAAACAACCGAAGTTGCACCATCATTGTCCAATGGTTAATTACACTCTCGTAACTTGCCCCAAATAAAAATCATCCCCTTCAAATGTTTTTGTGTACGGTATCCGTCATTTCTCTGGTTTTTGAAGCATCCCAGCGTATTCGGCCATAGTTCCCGGGATTTTATCAGTTGTTAAGCGTTTTGCCCGGAAAATGGCAGATTTCATTTCTGTAAACCCAATCCGGGAAGATGTTGCCAGAGGTACTCTGAAAGAATCACATAGCATTATTATAAATTATGTTAAACAAATAGTTTCGCAACAAAGTTTAATGAATGTTTACTCTATTAATTAATACTGTTTGTAAGTATTATAATTAATTAATTCTCTGCAATCTCTATTCCTGACTTATATTCAATAGTTAACTATTTGGCTGAAAACCAATGTCATGGTTAATTTAAGTTGTTACTTTTAAATCACTGCCATGAACGGATTTAATTAATACGGTTTGGGAAACTGTAGGTTACTATAATGACTCTCGTTACTTTTTATTATATTTGATTTTTACTTTTTAATTGTCATTGTATTACTGGACATTTTTAAAGAAAAACAAAACAATTGCATTGGCATATTTGGGTTTCATTACTGTATTTAAATTTACATTTTTATAAAGCTGTTCAATGTATTGCTTAACTTCTATAGGCCTAAATAAAAGTAACGTTAGGCCTACGAAATGTTAGCCTACGAAAGATATAGGCCTAACAGGTGAAGGGTATGAGGTCATTTTGGGCTACGTTTATGACTGTATTGGTTTAGAAAGTTCAGACATGCCCACCATAATCTTGAAAAATGTCACTCACCTCTTCATTCTGATATTGTTTTTGTTTACTCAATAACTAGAGTTTACTAAATGCATTTAACAATTATCATATTCCATTTTACTATCGTAAATAAAATATTTTTTATTCTTGACTTTAATTACAGACCAAATTTTAAATATATTAGGTGTATTATAAAATTACTTGACCTATATACAACTATCATAAGTTAGGCTACATCGAATGTTGATAAATGTAGGTCAATGTAATTGACAACAGATAGAGTTAACTTGGACATATTTGGTTTTTAATAATCAATAAATAACTCTATACAGAGGATAATAATAATATTTTTGTAAAATGGCCTCAGGATACAAACTGTTCGAATAAAAAGTTGATAAGGTTTTGTAACTAGCCATCTATTATTATTGCCTTTGATAAAATGAAAATTCTGTATTGATCATCAGTCGATAAAAACACATAATTTATTAATTGTTTTCAATTTACCCTTACATCAATATAAATATCCCTTAACTTAGTAAAGAACAAAATTGTTAAGGTAGGCCTAAGCTTCAACTTTAATATGCTATGTAGAATTAATTAAGGTTCGATACATTAAGTTAAATTATACTTAAAACCATATTATGAAAATGTAAAATGCTAGGATTATTTAAACCAGTAATTTGTAAAACTCAAAAAGGCCTAAGTTAATGTTTTTAACGTGATATTGTGTTATATAACGTGCATTTTAAACAAGAACTATAATTAGGCCAAAGTTGAACCTATTTTAAGACATGCAAACATCTGACAACCAATTACCAACCACATACACTAATAAGACAACAATTGTGGGATGCACTTTAAACCTAACAAAACAATGCCTACGATCTATTCCAATAACTAAGGATCTATTCATGTCTATTTAATATATTAACATGAATTAGTAGGCCTAGGCTATAATTAGTCAATATGAAATTGTTCATGGGTGCCTGAGAAGTTACCACTATAATGTAATGCAACTTAGGAAGTGACAACGTTAATATAAGTATAGTGTTATTAATTTACATCAATTCTTGTTGTAAAACAATGAAATCATCCTTATAAATGATGGAAAGTTAAAGAATTTTACGATTAAAACTAATTTAACCTGCATTTTAATAACATTGAAGCAGGCATCCAGTGTGAGTGAGACCAAAGTTCTTTTCTTGAAATTTTAGGTTAATAACATAAATTAGTAGGCCTATGATATCCTCAGTTAGTAAGAAAATTGTTTATGGGTGCTCAAGAAGCTGTAACAACTTCATAAATCAAACGAAATTTATACAAAACTTTATCATGTCACCTAAGTTGTATAAAATTTATAGTGATAACTTCTTAGACCGGGATAGGTGAGAGGAGGAGGGTGGGTAATTTCACAAAATCATTTAGTTTATAATTATTGGTATTATACTATTTACTTTTATAATGTAAAATAAAAAATAATGTTAATCGTATGACTTTTAGTGGAGGGAGATCAGCAATTAACTGATAGTTCTCCTCGCCTGAAATGCCTGCACTTTTTGTTTTCTATGCAGGTGGACCAACGGCTTAACGTGACTTCCGAATCACGGATGTAATATCATGGTAATCCAGTATTTGGCAAGGCCTATTCCAGATATTTCAAGGTCACCAGTCAAGTTATGTGGTGATTTTAAGTTAGGACCTAGGCCAATAATTAAACTAATACAATTTAGTTAAGTGATTAAAGCTATTAAAAGCAATATTGAAAGTTTAGCTGGTGTAGCAATGGTAAACGTTAGCTAGTGTACGATTAATAAAAAATGTACAACTGCTTACCTTTGGCATTCTTCATCAAATATTGTCTTCCGCTCGGTTGTTTCCTCTTGACAACGCTGTAGAATACGGCCACGGAGCTCCGAAACCGAAACAAAATCTACATCAGGGGATGATTGTGAGCACCTGTGATGCGAAATGATGCTGTTGTTCTTGAATTCGGGTCAAGAGGCATACTTGCCCTACAATCACAATTTTTCCTAAATTCTACGCATTTTAGGTATGCAGTGTTGCTATCGCTACTATTAACTGTAAAATATTACCCGTCTCCACAATAAAATATTGTGGATCCAGCCCTTTTGCCCTTCATCTGTAAGATTGGTACGTCCATTTTCACAAACAACGATGACCAACTCAGAAAAATGAAGAATGTCTTATTAGAAGCTTACTACTGAAAACAAAATAGCGATCGCGACTGTAGTTGTTAAAAAATTTTATAACAAAACCTTTGCAATTTTTTTTTTGAAAAAGAATACACTTTTTGTTTGAAAAAGAATACACTTTAATTAAAATAACAGCAACAAAAATATTTAATAAATGTTAACATTTAATATTCTAAATGGAAATATGATGTAAAACATATCTCTGGGAACATCCGTAAGTTTTTAAAATGTACCTGGTGGTAGTTAAAAATGATTAAGTCAAATCAAAGATACACATTAGATTTACAAAAGGAATCGTT
The DNA here is from genome assembly GCA_030545055.2 of Neoaliturus tenellus. Classification (NCBI taxonomy): domain Eukaryota; kingdom Metazoa; phylum Arthropoda; class Insecta; order Hemiptera; family Cicadellidae; genus Neoaliturus; species Neoaliturus tenellus. The sequence goes on along the minus strand of CM061531.1, from coordinate 175,440,414 downwards.
AATTTATTTTGATGCCATTTAATCTATTAAAAATAACATTATGTAGTCTATTTCATTAACTAAATAAGTTTATCGTTCTTTGTTAAAAATGTTGTACACTGTCTGCCAGGGTTAAAATGGTCTCTGAGTTCCGGCATATTAGCTGTTTGAAGGCGCTGGCCATATTCGGTGATTTACCGGCCTAATCGCATGTTGAAGGCGATTAGGCCACAAAAGTCACACCTCTCTTACCTAATACATACATGTCACATTGATAAAGTGCTCAGTCTATGTTGATAAGAAGGGCAGAAGGAAAACCTTCACGACCGGGCACTTAAGTGTGCCAAAGGGCGTTTTAAGTTCAACAACGCGCACAGTATTGTCGTGTCCAGCTGTCACTTTAGTCACTCGCGCGAGAGGCCAAGTTAGAGAGGGAGTGTCCTGTTAAACTAAAACTAGATCCCTACTTCGAGGTTCTTCCAATGGTATTTGTGTTTTTGTTCAAGTGTTAGTAGTTCAGCGACCTTATGGGTTGGATTGTGCTCTATAGCTACTAACCATTTAATTATGTCATCCCTCTTAGATTTTGTGTTTGGTGTTGTTTCAACCAACTTCGAGTGTTAGCTTGCGTTGCCCATTACTATTACACATTCTTACACATTATACATTCTTTACATACCCTCTCAAAGACTTTTTTAATAAATCTAAAAACCACTCTTTATAAACTTCGTAGTTTATTTATTTGTGGTAATCGTCATTCCTTTTAGATTGAAATATTTATCCTGCCCCTTCCAAAAACCTATGCTCGGCAGAACCAGCATGGCATGGGATCAATCGTGACCCCTGGATTATAGGTACACGAAACCTTCCTTTGCCATCAGAGCTCTGTCAAACATAATTTCTTGAATGGTTTTGGTGTGCCCACGTTTCGTCCCAGTAAATTATTGGACGTGGATTTTGCTCAAGAATGCAACTTGAGAGGCAATTATACACGAATTATACGACAATTATACGTTACGTCCCATCAAAAATTTTCGACCATCATTACACTTTTTGAATTGAAATCCTAGCGCCTCCTTAATTTTCAATATATATATATATATATATATATATATATATATATATATATATAATATATATATATATATATATATATTCCCGGTTTTACTCCCTATGTTAATCGTGGAAAATTTACGGTGTTATGTTGCACCAAGTGGATATTTTAGATATATAAGTTGGTCAAGTGTATAAGTTCAGATGAACCTCTTATGTGGATCGGCCTTATATATTTACAAAATCCTCATGTTGATCGTGGGGTACATTTTTCTATAACACTCTAAAGTGGGTCAAGAGTAAGGCCAGATAAACCTCTCATGTGGATCCACCATATATATTTACAAAAATAAATCTCATGTTGCTCGTATATGTATTTCTGTATAACCCTCCCAAGTGTGTCAAGAGTATACGTTTGAAGAATTTATTGAAGTTGTCCTAAACTTTCAATGTGTTGGAAAACGATTGAACGAGACTAGTGAGTTACTGAAGAAATTTATGGTTTATATGATTATGTGAAATAATCATATAAAGGCTAGATTATAAATACAGTAAAAAAGTTTAACTTAATCGTCTTAATACAGAGAAAGAAAATAATCTGCAAAATGTAATATATATTAATGGAAGTTGAGTTTTGAATGTAGGATTTAATACAAGTTGTCTAGCATTCCAAGAAGTAAAAAACCCCTACAACCATGTACTTGATTGAAAGCTACTTAAGTGAAAACTCTAGAAAAATTGACTACCGATCACCCCCTTTAACCGATTTAAAAAGAGATGTTAATAAATATTTATGTGGTGGCTGCCAAGTTGGGTACCTCTTTAGTTTTTGCAGTCTAGCGCCTCAAGGGTGCTTCTCGTCTGAAATGTGATGGAAAATCGATAGTGGGGAATTAAATTACATGCAACTTATACTTTTGTATTTGAGGTTTTGCTTTTTTATCTTTTACCGTTTTTTCATTTTAAAAGTTAAAAGGTCAATCATGACGCTCGCGACCGCCGACTGGGGACACTGCAGAACTACAGAACACTGACCAGAGACACCCGTGATCGCCAATTATGGCGCTCGCGACCACCGACTGGGGACGCTGCAGACCACTGACCAGGGACACTCGCGATCGCCGATCACGTCACTCGTGACCGCCAATCCGGGGCACTCGCAACCGCAGATTATGGTGCTCGTGACGGAAGACAGGGGACAAAAAAGAACACTGACTAGGGACACTCATGATCGCCAATTATGGCGCTCGCGACCGCCGACTGGGGACGCTGCAGACCACTGACCAGGGACACTCGCGATCGCCGATCACGTCACTCGCGACCGCCAATCCGGGGCACTCGCAACCGCAGATTATGGTGCTCGCGACCGCTGACTGGGGACGCTGCAGACCACTGATCAGAGACACTCGCGATCACTGATCACGTCACTCGTGACCGCCAATCGGGGGCACTCGCAACCGCAGATTATGGTGCTCGCGACCGCTGACTGGGGACGCTGCAGACCACTGATCAGAGACACTCGCGATCACCGATCATGACGATCGTGACCGTCGACGGGGACTTTCGCGACCACGACTTGTCAAACGCATTCCATACTGTTATTTTAAACCAATCTTTTTCATTTGAAAGCTTTCATCGGTTAAAATAAAATAATTAATGAAAAACATTTCGTAAAATAAATAACTTTACTCACTATCAAAGAATATACAAATTATTTTTACAATCCAATCACTATATACTAACTTAACTTCTACAAAAGAGTTGACAATAATGACAATTCGTTTGTTTTATTTTGTTGTAAAATTACTGTATGTCATTACGCCTTTTCTTGTTGTTATGAGGATGTGGGCCATAATAACAGGACGAATAACAGTTTATGGTATTTTCATGTAATAACTTTGATCGCAGTGTTATACTGCAGCCAAACGTTTATAGGCTACTTCAGTCCACCATGGCTGATTTAGATGAACTAGAAAAGTATATTTTTGGTTGACCTCTGTAAAATATGTTCTAAGTGCCTACTTAATGTTAATAATGTCTGCCAAACCCAAATGATGCAGAATCAGAATACTTTTCAATTCTGAGAAAAGTTTGTGGCTTTTAAAAAGTTTTCGACACTGGACCCAGTTGTCATTTGTCATTAGGCTATTAATTAATGATGCTAACAACAACAGGCCGACGTTAGAAAGTAACAACGCCGTAGGTTGGACCGTTCCCCTTTAAAACCTTAAATTCCTCAATCGTAGATATATACGTAAAATATAAATGAAATAAAATGGCTACAAGAAAATCAGAAATAATTGTGAAACTACCTCTGTCCACACTGTTAAATTAAACATAATTACAACCAGTTTTGTTTTTACTACCAGTGGATTACAATCTCTTGGCACTTGGTTTAAAACTATATAGTATATACACCTTCCACAGACGAACAAAAAGCAGAATCGTTGGAAATTCAAATATTTTAAATAATCATCTCAAGGTAATATACCAAAAAGTATAGGAAACTTTTACGTTTCCTTTGATGTTTGCTGTTTCTATTTTGTATTATAAAACGTATATGTCGACAAAGGCAAACTGCCATATTGTGGTGAATAGAAGCCATAAGTTAACTTAATTATTATTATTTTCTTTTCAGCCTCAACTACCTGTGTAACTGTAATTTTGTAGTTTCATAATGAATGTTGTCAAAATTATGCAAACCTATTTAAAACAATTCTATTATTAGCTACAAAAAAAGTCATTCAAGTAAATTTATTCATTTATTCGTTTATTTACTTTTAAATATTTTACAAAATATATTGTTACAATTCATATACCATGGTACTCTTTTTGATATTGGACGAGAATATATTATATTTGTGTAAGAAGGAAGTTTCGTAAAATATCTCATGTTCTTTTTCATGGTATTTTTTATGTACCCCCCTCCCCATAGAAGTAATTCATGAAATATTAAAACAGTAAAAGAGTGAAATTACTATATCAATAATATAACCATAGAAAAACTATGATGGATGTTTTTTCCATGTTTCCGTGCCAATTTTTTACATTTCCCCCCTAAAAATCATTGTGGAGAGTATTAATGCCTTAATGAACTACAATTTTACCACAGTTGTTACGTATCAATGGGGGGGGGATAAGGTAAATGCCCCAAATACCGACACCTTTTATTTCCCCCTAAAATATTTTCGCAAAAATATTAATGTTGGGGTGTGGGGGGAAGTTGGGAAAATTTGGTGAGGTCTTTTATGGGAAGTTTTGTTTATACCATCATTTTAACATTTTTGCATTGTTGACTTGTCAAGATTCACCCCCACAATTTTATGGAGGGAAACACAAGTTAGGCTTGGGCCAGTCACAGCCTTCTACATCAGATAGTCATCCATCGGTAACGCCCAATCCCACATTACTAGATCGCAAATTAAAAATAACAATGAAAATATAATAATGAAGACATTACTCATATCCAATATTCAGTCATGGAATTCTTGTTTATAATTTATTAATAAAATTAGTTAACTAAAACCGAACAATTAACTAATAAACAAAATTTATATTTTTCATGCAAACACAAAATCTTTTTGATGTATTTTTTATGAACATTAAAAATCCGACCCCCCCCCCCCAACAAATCTTATGACGCCATTGGCGTCACAGGGTGTCTGCAGATATCTGATTTTGGAATTCCAGTACATTTCCAGTACATTTTTTTTTTAATATTCCAGTATCACTGGTGAACTATTAATCTGAATAAGGAGTAACAATAATAACAAAATTTTATACACATAAAGAAATTTAACATAGATTTTTGTATTAAGAGATCACCACTGGTAGAAATTCTACCAAAAATTCATCTGATTTGGACTTTAATTTATTTAATAAATCACAGTTCTTACATAAAATTAACATTGAAACTATGAAAGCCTGTAGGGCGTACCCCTGGAGGCTGATGTGAATTATAAAGGCATTCTGTTCATCTACGGGTAGTGATGGCAAAATTTCTTGAAAAATCGATTTTTCGATATATCGATGTATCGAAAGAGTAAAATCGATTTCGATAAAAAATCGTGGACAAAAAAATCGATGTTTCAAGAAAATCGATTTTTTATCGACGCTGTTAAATTGACTATAAGTTATACCAGGAAGTAAAAATATAACCAACAAATATTTAATTAATACTATTAATATGACAGTATTTTTGTCAATGGTCACACCTTTGATCATATCATTGATTTTGTAGCTAAAATCAATGATTAACTTATATATCCTCTACGCATGTAAGGAATACACTACATTATTTGGTTTGAAATAAAATAGAGTTATGAAAATAAACCATTATTTGTTTATTGAGAAGATATATTGGATCGTAGACTAAAACAAAATGATTTTAATTACCGTACTTCAAATGCTGTAAGAGCTAAATCGCGTATAACATCGCAACACTGGAATAAACACAGTTTTTGTTTTAAGCTATAGAATTGGAACATGTATTGGAAAGCTAGATAAACACACAAATTCATATAAGGTCAATGGAGTCGGGAATTTATTCATGTTTTAACGTCATTCAAGGACTATTAAAATATTTAATTTTACAGTAAAAATTATTTTATTATCGTTGGTTGCCGATCTTGAACAGAACCGTAACAGTCTAATCTCGGTAACCAAGTCTCTATTTTTCAATTAAATTTTAATAATAGGCAAATTTTAACAAAATCAAAGGACATAGTTAAACAATTTATAGGAACAACTTCATAGGGACCAGTTAGGACCCTATTTTTAACTGTTTTGTATAAAAAGGGTATGATAGAGTATACATATACTTTACATGATATTTTGGCCGATGCGAAATGAGTTTAGCGATAGTCATAGCAACAATCACGGCCATCTCTATTCTCTAGTAAACTCTCTACTACAGTAGAAATAATATCCTTGCACCAATACGATATACAGCCACTACTAAGTTATTTGACTTTGATATTTGGCTCTAATGCAACAAATTTTTGTAATATTAAAGCCAAACTAAGGTTAGGATCTTAAAATATACTGTTTTAGAGGAGTAAAAAACGCAATTCTTTGTCTTTTACCCGACCGATTTTAAAATCGATATTTTCAGTAGGAAAAATCGATCTCCAAAAAATATCGTCTTGAAAAAATCGATGTCAAAAAATCGATGTATCGAATGGTAAAAATCGATTTTCCGAAAATCGATTTATTTTGCCATCACTATCTACGGGGCAAACCTTTCTAAGAGTATACGCAGATTTCTCTTACGATACACACAAGCTGAGAAAAAAAAGGAGGGAAAATAAACATGATTGTCTATTAATATATAGATACTTATGATTGTGATTAACAAGTAATTTCCAATGATAACACTTTTTTAAATTAATTTTTTGCTAAGCCATTTAAACTCCCCTTATAGCCTTCCATACATTTTACCACAGTAAAAGTACTGTTTTAAATTAAAATGCAAAAAATAATAAAATAGAAAAAATACTAAAAGTGAAATAAATACTCACATCATTATAAAATTTAAGTACTAAAACTAAATTTTTAGTACAAAATCAAACATTTTTTAAGCTCAAATCTTTGCACAATTTAAGATTTCTTTTATTGCAAAATTAATTATTTGAAAATAACTACAAGTTTTCTCATTTTGGTTTGCAGACATACTTGAACAACAATATGCCATGTGAAACATTTTTACATCCGAATGTACGGATCAAATGAAAAATCCACATCGGCCTACTATGTACTTTAAAAACCAACAATTTCCGTATTTAATAAAATAAAATTATTCCAGTATAGTTTCAGTATGGAAATAAAATTCCAGTATAATTCCAGTAATTCCAGTATCAGTAGACACCCAGCGTCATAATTCCCCCCTGTAGGCACCCCTGGCTGCATCGCTCGCTCTCGTGACAGCCTAAAATGCAGCGTTGTATTAAATGAGGAAGCCTTCCTAATTTATTTTCATTATCTGTGTAGGCTTACAAAGAAATAATTTCTTGTACATTTCCTTTCCAATTGCATAGTATACCGTGTTAGTTGTGATAATTTTTATAACCAAGACCACAAGAAAATTTAAATTTTTGTTAAAATTTTAAATAAAAGGATTTTATCTAATTCGCATTATAAATTATATTCAAAGCCCGTGGCTGGGGCCTCAGGATTTTGCCCCCCCCCCGCCCCCCTCTGGTCGGGCCTTTCCAAAATCGACTATAAATAAAGGATTGAGGCCTACTTAGGTTAAGTAAAACATTTCCACAAAACATAACTAAACTGTCTCCGTCATATTGGACTTTTTGCTTCCTTACTTGGGACTTGTGCGTACATGGGAGGTCTAAAACCAAAACCGAATCGAGAGTGAACAAGTGACAAGAGGCCGAAATAGAAGTTAAAAGTTACGAAATGTCTAACTTGTGCTGTGGAACTAACACGTTTTACGGGGAAACGAAAAATTGGTTTTGTAAATGTTGAATTTGGTTATAAAAATCATAAACAGTGTTGACTTTTATATATCATTTAGAAATAAAACAAGCTGGAGCCAACCGGAGCTCCACTAAGCTCCGCTCCAGTTAGCTCTGGTGTGCCAAGTAATACCGGAGCTGTGCTCCGGCTGAAATTAAGCCCTGGTAAGCCGCACATTTCCAGCTTTTAGAAGAGCCTAACCACATGAAATTGGCCAATTTTGATAAAAAATTTGGCAAATATTTATAATGATTTAAATTTTGAGCAGAAATATTTTAAACTTGGACCACAAGGATCTATGTCTTAAACTTTGGCTGTTACATTTCAAGATCTATCCCAATGAGTTCTAAAATATAGTAATCTAACGCTATTGACCAAGGTCAGTAGAGCAGTCGTTTGCTCATGTGGCGCGACACAAGAAGGGTCGTTACTCACCTTTGTGCCTCCCCAACCCCCGGCTTTTTTTCTAGCCCAGTAACCTATGAAAGGTGATTGTGACAGGTGCAGCAGTTACCAGGGGGTGGGCCATAGAGTCAAGGCCCCCTCACAATTTTTGCAATCTCATTTTTTGAGAGTTTAAAATTATAGCCACACACGGCACACGTGGTGTAAAATTTTGGAATTTTTCGGGTCTAGTCCTGAAAACTACTATTTTCCGGCCTAGTCCCGGAAACTATTGTTTAAGAGACCGTTTATCCAACCCCATCGGGAATCAACTTGTTCGATCGCAGCTGACTCTTCGGAAAACAACGTTCATCAAAAGGGTATGATGAAAACTACTAGGCCTATACTCCACACTGATAATAAATGAAAGTAACAAAAAGCTATGGTTATATGAAACCCAGGAAAAAATTGTTATAGCTAAAACAAAAACAAAATTTTGGTTAATATATAAGAAAGGTTATGAATTGCAAATCAAGTCTGTACGGGTTTAACCGAGCCAGGTTTTCTCTTTTGTTATAGTTGTTCATTGTAAACAAGTTATTATGTTACACTAAATGCAATCTGTTTTTAACATGTTTCAAAACCTCTTAAAAGTAGGGGTTCTTCAAATTTGTGTACCTTTCGTTGTTATTTTAAAACCAAATGGTAACCCATAAGGCCAATATTAAAAATTACACTTTTCATAATCTTTTTGATGGACGATTCTCTTTGCTCATAGGTGCTTGCGAAGAAACAGGTTTGCAAATATAGTTTTTTAAGCACTTTAGGGCTCCACCCCACAGGTCTTGCGAATTAATAGCCCATGGGGTTGAAGTTTTACATGGGCGTTCCTCTTTGCTCATAGGTGCTCTTGAATTTGCAATTACGATCAATAAGGCACAAGGGCAATCTTTGACTATTGCTGGTTTAAATTTGGAAAATGCATGTTTTCTTCCACGGCCAGTTATACGTAGCATGCTCACGAGTTGGTAAGCCTAAAAATTTGTACATTTATACACCAAATCAAAAGACAAAAAACATTGTTTATCCTTTGGGCTTACAATAAAATAAATATACTTACATTATATTCCATAGACTTTTTTTATTTAAAAAACTATTAAAATAGCTTTATTTCTCTAAACAACTTAATTTGGGCGCAGCAATGCGTGCCGGGTAACTGCTAGTATTTAATAATTATAGTATAAATAATGTATGATTTACAGTCGATGATCATGCCCAACCCTGGATGATCAACCCTTTATGATTTTTCACTGTACCCATTGAAGTGATCACCTTGCTATACATATGACAAATATAACAAGTAAAACATCTACTAATAAATAATAATAATAGAAGTTGGCAGGGGTTTTAAACAAATAAAATCAAACTCATAAAACATCATTTTAATTAATTGAATAAATACTCAAACAACAAATAACCTGACACTTTTTAATGGGCAGCCACCTATCAAAGTAATGGATTTTAATGTAAATACCAATAATTAATAAGTATATAATATAAAATCATTATATTAATTGAATTGAAAATTGGGTTTTTGTTACAAGAAATAAAAGTACGCAATTAAATCCACTTAATTTGTTATAGTACAATACTCATCTAGAGCAATAAAACTTAAAATATTTATGACAAAGCATTATAACGATATAAATATTACTACAAAGTATATTTTCAGCTGAAAATTTTTCTAAAACCCTTGTACTGTAATTCTGTGCAGGTTAAAGATTCCTGTTTAACTCCCTTTTTTACAGGAATTCCAGCTGCGTGTGACAATCTGCAATGGTCACAAACTATACCATTAACATTTCATGACAACCTGAATAAAGGGCTGCTTGAAAAAAACTTACTGTTACTTAAAGATATTTTAATACAAAACATATTTATCATAGAATACCTTATTCCTACTGGTAAAAATATCAGCCTTTTGTCTTTGATCACACATGAACACAGCAGTTAGTTGTGGATAGCTAAAATAAATAAATAAAAAGTACAATACTCATCTAGAGCAATAAAAGTTAAAATATTTATGACAAAGCATTAAAACAATGTAAATATTATTCAGCTGAGAAATTTTTCTAAAACCCTTGTAATTCTGTGCAGGTTTAAGATTCCTGTTCAATTCCCTTTTTCGTGGAATTCCAGTTGCGTGTGACAATCTGCAGTGGTCACAAACTATACCACTATTATTTCCTTAACAACCTCAATAAAGGGCTGCTTGTAAATAACTTAATGTTATTTAAAGATATTTTAATACAAAACAAATTAATCATATTTATCATAGAATACCTTATTCGTACTAGTAAAAAATACCAGCTTCTTGTCTTTGATCATACATTAACACAGCAGTTAGTTGTGGATAACTATCTTTAGACAATGGGTTGGTTACACAGGGTGTTGAGAAAAAAAAACCTTCAGGACTTCAGAGTATGATTACTTACAAATAAACTAAGAAAAAAGGTTATATTAAGGCATATCCTAAAATGCTCCGTTACGTCGCTAGCCGCCATTTTGTTTTTTACTCTTAATAATTTGTATTTCTGTAACGGATCGTTAAATTAAGTTCATATTTGGCATGAACCTTTATTACAGCAATGCTCATTTTCAGGAAAAAAATATTTTTTTCAATGTGTATTTTAAAAATTGCGGCCATTTAAAAATTTTGATCTAAAATTAACACTAAACCGGTAAATTTTATCAAAATGTTACAAGAGACAAAAAAGTTTTGAAATTAAATTATCAAACCAATGTTACCAAGTTTGTAGGTATCTGACAACAAATAATGGAGTTATTGCAATTTTTCTGCATAAATCATTGATTTTGCATTATAATCAATGAAAATAAGGTCATTTTATTTGAAAAATCTCGAGAAATCCGTTAGTTCTAGTCAGATCCTTACAAACTTGGTCACATTGTTAAGATAATTAAATTTATGAACTTTATTGTCTTTTGTAAAATAAAAAAAACTTCCGGTTTTGAGATATCTAAGTTTAAAAATTGAATTGGCCGCCATTTTGAAAATACACATTGGAAAATAATAATGTTCTTCCTGAAAATGAGCATTGCTTTGATGAAGGTTCATGCCAAATATGAACTTAATGCGACGATCCGTTACAGAAATAAAAATTATTAAGTGTAAAAAACAAAATGGCGTGTAGCGGCCTAACGAAGCATTTTAGGACATACCTTTAAAGAAAAATTTTTCTTTGTTTTTATATATTTCTATACTTGATGAATACGACTTTGATATTTTCATAAACGACAACCTTGTCAATAATAACATAACTGAATACAACCAACTAAATATGAAAGGAGAAATTTCTACAAATGAAGAGTGTGTGAGTAAAAAATCTACCAGTAACAACCTAAATAAATTAGATAAGATTTCTATAAGTCATGACTTTGTAAATAATGAGAATACTACAAATGTTAACCTAAATAATACAGAAGATATCTTTAACAGAAGTTGTAGATCAGTAGCAAGTGTACAAAAAAGAAGCAACAACAAATCTTGTAGAACATGGGACAGAAGAAACTTTTGCATTTTTTGCCGGACGCTTGTTACTAACTTCTGCAGACACTTAGTTCGATGGCATCCAGCAGAGAAAGAAGTTATGGAATTCAATAGCATCTTAGATGAGAACCTTAAAGAAAGGAAACGTAAAAAACAGGCAATAACCGACGAATTAAGAACGGGAAATTTTGTGTACAACTCTTCAAAGCCTAAAAATTCCCCCTTTCTTCCTACAAAAAGACTTTCTAAGAAGACTCAAGAAAACTGTCTTGATTTTGTTTCATGTCGATTTTGCTTAGGAATGTTCAGCCGTAAAACATTTTACAGACACAACCAAAAATGCCTTAAAAGAGGACATCATGAGGAATTAATCGATGATTCAAATTCAACAGATATTGTATTTGGTAGCACAAAACAACGTGGATGTTGGAAAAAAGATGGTATAATTATGTTACCAACATCTGAGGATGAACCTCATATCTCAGCATTTAAAAAAAAAACATTGCACCTATAATGAATAAGGATGAGTATGGGGTTATTGCTCTAAATGATCCACTTATATTAGCGATTGGAGCCCAATTTTTTATAAATCACAGTGACCAAAAAGATCGGTATAATTGTACAAAAAAATTAAGGGATGCAGCAAAGCTTTTAAAATTTGCAGAAGTGATGAAGAAATCATTAATTTCTGTGACTGCTTCAAACCAAGAAAATTTCATGTTGTAATGGGTGCCGTTCATAAACTTTGCGGGCTGGATGAAGAAAGTGGAAATGTGAATGTTGTAGGGATGCCTGCGAGACTCTCATACGTGATTCAGAAGGGTGCAAGTATACTTATTTGTGACACAATAACAAACAACAATATATCAAGTTCTGCTAAAGAAATAATTAAGAAGGAAGTAAATGACTTTATCACTTTATTGAAACATAAATGGAAGTATATGATTTCTACAAATGCAGAGAAGTCACGAATAAAGAAACTTTCGTTGAAACACAGAATTTTGCAGATGATGAGGATATAAAACTTGTTGCAAGTAGGATTAAAAGCCTTGAATTACAGAGTTACAATAACTTAACATTAAATTTGTCATCGGAAAACTATGAAATGCTTTGCATTTCATAGTTTTGTTCATAGGATAGTTTTGTTCATAGTTCATAGGATTGTACCAATCCTACTGACCGAACAGATGAAGAAAAGTGTGGATCTATTAATAACATGATATGTATCTTGCATAAGAAAGTTCTCAGAATGCGCACTATTAACATTTAAATCTGATGAAACTGAGATACGTGCTTTTGATTTTAAAGCAGAGTTGATAATAGATGAACTTGCATGGTAGACAACAGATGATTCATCAAAGTGCGAGGAGTGGAGTGCCGGTGTTTCAGTAGATGCAACTTCATCATAGATGGGTAGCTCTTTAGAGTGAGAGGACTGGACTAAAGCCTCATCTGAAACACAAAACGTTATTTTTACAAAATTAGTACCATTGAGGATACTAAAATAAAAGTTCAGTGGCATTTTTTATGGCCGGATTGAAAATTTGAGTACATCTTGATCCAACATGCTCTCCGCCTTCCTGAACATATAGTTATATGTCACTTACTTGAAAATTACACTTTAATCCATTCTTAAGTGTACTATACATGGCAATTTAAATAAGTGTGCTAGCTGTTTTAACTTTATTTCAAAGAAAGAAATATTCTTAAAAGGTTATAAAATTTTTTGCATTTTTCATCTTTTATGAAACATTTAAAATGTATAAAATTAAATTGTCTGATCCTAAATTTTGAAAAAAGTGATGAAAAATTTAAATATAAATAACTGAGAACTAATGGACTTGATAATAACCTTATAATAATAAAAGGACCATAAATAACATCTAATGAATCTGAGGGCCCCTCTCAGAATGTCATGCAGTGCTTCACCTGCTCCTGTTTTGCGCTTTTATTTAAGTACCTACGATAAAGGTGGGAGGGGTTTTACATAAAAGATAAAGATTCGGGCTATTTGATTCGCTCTTTTTTAAATTTTTAATAAATATTAAGCTATAAAGTTTTGAAGTTGATCGATTTTGGATCACCTTTAGACCACAATGGATTCAAAATATAAAAAAATAAAAAAAAACTAATAAAATAGTCTGAATCTTTATCTTTAAATTTAAACCCCTCCAGCTTTTATTGGACTTAAAATAGAGACACAAAATGGGAGCAGGTGAAGCACTGCATGATGAATTTTTTATCCACAAGCGATATTAAACGATTCGTGCACTCAGCCGGCTGGCCAGCAGCCGACGTATCGGCAACGTCGCTTGGCCGGTTTTGCTCACAGCGCCTCCTGTGAGCTGGCCAGCTCAACTACAAAATTTTGCATAGCAGAATTTAGCATTGCGTGAGACTTCTGTACGTGGCTAGTTTTTCTATGGTTCCGCCAATTAAATTATTTTCACTGTGCAGGCAAAATAATTGCTCTATGCCTTTAAACCCCTCTTAACTTCTTAAGATGGTTTTGCAGGCTTATTTATACTGTTTTTAACAATTGGTTTACTGTTCTCACTGATATACAAAAAAGAGTACAAAAAGGTGAAGGAACCGGAGGTGAACTACGAAGAAATTAGAAATAAAAGACAATAAGAAATAATTAAATAATAATAAGAATAAGGAAGGAGATGAAAATAAAGTGCAAAAAAGAGGCAGAGAAAGACAAAAACATTTTGAATACCATATGTAATACCAATAGGAAAGCAACTGGAATGGAATGAATGGAAATATTGTAAAAATCTTTTTCATTATCTCTGGATTTTGTAATTTCCATACTATATTTTGAAACCATATCAAAGAATAAACTATTATTGTTATATTGCATAACTGTTCACATTGCTAAAGAAATGCCAAAATTTAATTTCTAATTAATGTCATTAGGGTTTTTGTAAATTTAGAGACCACTGGAACTTAGAAAACATCACACCTCTTTAGGAGAATCATCATAAAAGTTACCCGTCATTTTTGACCTGGTGTTAGCTAATTATTTATAAAAATTAATTTAAAATTTAATCATTTGCCTACGTTAAATAGTTTAATATAATTCTTTAACTTATGTAAAAAAATAAAAAAAATGGTTACATAAATTAACTCAAATTATTTTACAAGAAGATAAAAAAAGGAACTCTTTCTAGTGAAAAACAAACTAAAATATGTAAAAAATAGACAGGAAAAATACCTTTAATTTCTTCAGCAGAAGTTGGGGAAGTTACTTCATCGGGGGATGATTTTTTTCGCAGCGACCTCTGTAAATAATCACAAATTATTTATAATCACTTTCCAGAAAATCCTTTTTTATTTTGACTGTCTGTCATATTTAAAAGAGAAACAAAAGAATATAAATTACGAAAGAAGCAGAATAAATTATAATGGTTAATAAATTGTCTTGTTAAAATGATGACTTTTAATTTGGACTGAACAATGTTTCTTTTTCAAAATAAATACATTTAAGATTGGAAATAATACATTTTAAACATTCCAAAATTATATGCTAAAGTCTGTTTCTAGGTACCGTAAATCAATGTTATCTGGTTGGTAAAGCATTCACAAAATTGTTGTGCTCATTCATGGACCTAAGCAGATTAAGAAAAATGTAGTTTTCCAAACTTTGTGAAACCACGGATTTTGGTAATAATGTATTGGCTTTGTATTATCGCTAAACAATGTTTATTTCTTATCAAGACATATTTTTAGGTTTGAAAAACTTAAATTTTAAATGTTCCAAAATCATCTGCTAAAGTCCGTATTTAGGTAAATCAATTCTATCTGGTTGGCAAAGCATATTTATATCGCCATTAAGTTCTTCCTCTATGGATGAGATGTTGGCAACATGATGAGTAATGGAATCAGCAGACACCTTCTATCTTGAGTGGTATATTAAGGTTACAAATGACTTCTCATTATTTATCAAGTAATATTATGATGTTTTTCAGTAATTTTATGGGTTTCGTTAACATTCATTGCATCTATTAGTAGGAATCACGGAATTTAGCAGCGCAATCAGACTTTGGTCACGTGAATCACGGAGTTATGTCTGAATGGCAAATCAATGAAACGATATTATTTAGGGTGATAGTAAAATTAATTCCACTTAATGTTACAAACAAAAAACATGGATTTGTTCAAAATTTAATAACAAAAAAAATTGGTAGTATGTAATAAGTTTTTTAAGCATTATTTATTTTTTGATGTACAGAAAAATAGATGGGCTTCCCTTTTAAGATCACGGCATTTAATTAGTTTACCTTACTGCAACATTATAAATATAGCTAAATCCTATAAATATTGAAGGTTAAGTTTCGGCAATTTTAGATGTACTGTATTAAGAACTGTCTATTGTGAAATAAATTTACAGCGTAATGTATACAAATAATACTTACGTTTGCCAGCCAATTATTATTATTTTTCTTCTTTTTTTTGACTTGTGTAGTTTCTGAAACAAAAATAAATAAAAACTATTTAACTAATTTTAAATACAACCATTCAAACAAATGCTTACAGGAAATGCAATTCAATGAACTTAAGTGCAATATGGCACCACAAAAATAAAACTTTAATTAAAAGTATAGGTATGTTGATACTTTTTTCTTCTTGTTTTTTTATGCGGATACTACTATTTTATAGAACTGAGGTGGTTACGTTTGATACTTATTGCTCAATATGTAAGAAATACTTTCACAGATTCATAAAGTGTCCCCTGATTTCAACGAGTTATACACTCAACTGTCAAAACATGTTCATCCCAATTGCTGCAGAGCACTGAAGCTATGCTTGCTGAGTACATGTGGATCGATGCTGTACCACCGCACTCAATGCATTCACTGTGATCGTCACGTAGGCTAAATGGCTGCCTTTTGGGAATCAGAACTCAAAAACAATTCAACGTAGAATCATGCTACTTTAACACATTGTTATAGAATACTCTTATTTTGTTTTGCGTGTTTTTTAAATATCATAATTAAAAATCAACTGAAACAGAAGTGATATCCGAATCCAAAAGATTCAATCGGTAGATTAACCATGCTGCATTTTTGCGTTACAGTAAACTTTCTCTAATCCAGCATGTCTGGGACACATGCCGGATTACCAAATATTCCTGATTACATGATGAATTTCAGGAAAATGTAAATTCAAGAAAAATCACATTAAATGTAGACCTGTTACAAATATGCTTTACAACAGAATGACAACATTGAATAACTTTTGTGATGAAAAATACCATACATGGTTATGAAACTAAAATGGGAATGATACAATTTCACCCAATGACAGATGAAAACAACTCTTCTCCTCTGGAGGCATTCCAAAGTGCTTTGTTAACTGCTCATTATTAATTTTATACCAATTAATAACATTTTCTGAAAGACGTGCCAAATTATCAAGCGTACCGGATTGTAGGATACCAGATTATAGGAAGTTTACCGTATAATTTAGTCAGATCAGAACAACTACTAGGCTTTAAAAGTGATCTTAATTATGGCAAACATTATTCTCACCAACAATTTTGTATTCTTTCAAGTTATATGTCTATAAACAATCTTGGAGCCTTACCTTGACACTCATGTGGCCTTTTTAAGAGTAGCTGTATTTTATAAGACCTGCTATTGGTGTTCATTATGTCCACTCGAACAATTCTGAAATGGAAATTGATTAGTCCAGCGAATTACTATATTAACAGTATTTAACAGTATGAATTACTTTAACAGTATTTTTATTGGGCTATGAAATTTTGCTTTTTGCTTCTTTTACATGATGGCTACCAAATAGGCTACTGGTATAAAAAATTATAGTAAATTTCACCTTTTAGCAGAAGCTCTCTTTAAACCAACTAAAACCTGAATCACAATGGAACAATCAGGTGAAGTACAAATTGTGTAATCTACACGGTACGAGTATTGTTACAAACCAAATTAAAGCGGACAGGGTAACACGAACATATCCGAAAGAAATAGTTTTACATATAAATGGAAGGTGACCCACTGATGTAATAGAGGGGAGATTTCTGTCTATAGACCATGAAGCTAATAAATAAAATTCTGTTAAGAGAGATTTGAAATTCACTAATTTACCCCTCTGGGTGTTCAATGCTAAACCCCAAGAGTGTTGGAAACACATTCTTTAAGGTTTTGCAAACCTTCAAGTAAAAACTAATAAAAAAAAATATTTTATGACCTATTATATGAAGGTAGTTCAAATGGACTAGGCCTATTTAACAATACAAAAATTATAACCCTGACTTAATGTTACCAAACTTAGGCTATAAGTGAAAAAAGTAGTATACAGAGAAAATGTTTTTTGTAACTGTGCTGGACTCTAATAATTTTAGACACTTATGATCAAAATCTCAATATATATTTTACATTGTTTTTATAATTTTATGGAGAACAAGAAAATGTAATTACTGTGGGAAATAAGCATTAGAAAAAATTTTATGACAAAAAAATATGTCCTGACTGTACTTACCCTATTCCTCTAAGAACACATGTAAAATCAAGGTAGGAACAATACAGTACACAAATTTCTACTCATATTTATGGTTATAAACTCAATTAAATACATTAATTTGCTCCAATAATTAATGTAAATGGTATTAATAACACTTTTAATCACTTAAAACCTTAAATAAAGCAATTGGTAAAATACATATTTCATTGCTTACAAACGTTTCATTGCATATTACAAGTTACCAATCACCTTATACCATTTGATATTGGTGTGTTCAGAAAGGTTGAAATCTACCAGTGACAGTGATACCGTTCATGGCTGCGTTCGGTCGATAACCATAAAGTTACATCATGTTTACCTTTTGAAGTAAGATGAAAATACTCGGAGGGAGGAAAACTGCATCTTAAATAAGACGAACGACAGCCGAAAGGTTACCAAAAAAATATTTAATACAGAACAAAAAGTAGGCCTAAAATCCTAATTTTGTTACGGTACCTACTTATTTCCTCACTGAGTTACTGCCCATCGCCTTTTAACCTTTAACCTCATTACATGGCTCCCCCCGCCGAATAAGTAGGATTAGAACCGGTCTCATGCCCTGGAAGTGGGTCCACGAGACAACAATGGAGAAGTAAGAAGTAAGTAAGTAGGTATCCGCAATATTGCAATTACTTTATGAAGTGTATCTTGAAAGCTATTTTGGTGAGTAGCAAAGCAAAGTAGGCCAAAGGAAACAACCACAGGAGAATTAGTTTTCTAACCAACCGAGTGCTCAGAAAAAACTAAAACTAGAAAATATCTGTATGCTTAAAAATGGGGAACCCAGCGTAACACAAAATCATTGAACACTTAAAATTTAACACTTGATACGTTTAAGTGATTAATCAGGTGCCAGGGGCTACAATTTTAACTTGACCGAACTTAAGTTATACCTTTTTAAGTTTTCTTTAACAATGACAGGATCAGTTTCCTTTTCAATAAATTGCATATACCATATCACGGTGGAAATTATCAGGTTTCCGGAATAACATTATTAATATTTAAATAAACATATTATGTTTAATGTCAGTATAGAAAATCAGTAACTATGCCTATGCCCCTCTCCACCCCTATACCCTATGCTAATCTCTCCAAGAATGTTGTCCTAGGACTGGTGAATTTGACCTTCTGTACGTGTACATTTTTTTAAGGGAAAATATCATAATCTCTCAGATCGTAGTCAACGTTACAGAAATTTTACAGAAAAATATAGGCTAATGTAATGCCTACTTCATGTTTGGATTTTTTAAACAATTTATAGTTTATAGCAAGTCAATTTAAGTGAACAGTTTCTAACGGATCAGTAGGCCTAGCTACTCTTTCCTTGGATGTGAGCTCGGCCGAGTGACAGAAGGGTTTTGATAACTATTAAATTAAATATTAGTGTTCAGCTCTACTTCCCTGACAGTTTGAATACCCACTTACTCATCATTTTCAGGATTAGGGAGTAATTTCCGGTCGTTTTGTTAAAACAATTTTAAGAGGTGGCAGGTAAAATGCATAATTTACCAGATGAGTTTGTTAAAAAAAGAAAGATAGCCTATGTGTTTTATAGGTCTAAATAAGTACAGAGACTATAGGCCCAAGAAAAACTTTTGTTTAACCTAGAGGATGGAAAATTACTAAGTTTATTACTATATTCTAGGAAAAATGTGTATGTTATTTTTGAAACAATAAAACAACCAATGGGCCATTAAGTTAGTGTTTCTAACTTCCTGTTCAATCCACCGCTTCTTGTATCACTGTCAAAATGATGAAGTTAACAGTAATAGGCCTATGTCTACATTAATAATGTAAATAAGCCTACATGTATGTGTTTTGGTATAGGTATACAAAAGACGGTCACTATGCCTCACCCAATCCAAGACTTTTGCTCTAGGACTGGTCAAAGTGACCGTTCATGCATTTTCTCAGGGGAAGTATCATGATTTTGCCGTCAACGTTCCAGGAATGTTACAGTAAAATGTAGGCTATAATAATGCCCACTTCATGTTTGGTTTTGTGAACAATTTATTGTTCACAGTAAATCACTTTCAGTTACAGTTCCTATTAAATCAGTAGGCCTACTAGGCCTAAGTTACGATGTGAGCTCAACCAAGTGACAGGAGATAGTCTAACTATTGTTGAGTTTGTTAAAAAAATTTTTTGTTTTATGTCTAAAAAGGTCTGAAACTGTAGGCCCAAGGAAAACTTTTGTTTAGCCTGTAGGACAAAAAATAACGAAGTTCAATATGGCATTCTGAAGGAAAGAAATGTGTAAGTTAAGCTTATTTTTTAAATCTTTATGAAAAATCATAAGCAATAATTATTTTGAATTGTTTTCTATAGTGTAGGGTTACCAGAGGTCCAGGTTTCCCCGGGACTAACCGGGGTTTGAGTGCCTGTCCGGATTTCCTAAGTTTTTAGCAAAACGATAAATTTTGCCTAAAATTTTACTAGAAACAACATAGTGACAGGAATCAAGAGTTAAATTTGTTATTATCAAGTTTCTGCTTAGTGACCAAGTGAATACCGGTACCCTAAAAATTTTTAGAGAATAATAGTGATTGAAAGAAGACATACACTTAGGATAGTAAAAATATTGGCGAAGCTTCGTTATCTTCCTCCGCCGTTATTATTTATGTTAAAAGTTTGATTTTGCAATAAGATAATATTGCTATTTTATAAGATGATACAATTACATGATACGATTATGGATTTATTTTAAGATCATTAACAATACCTTTGGACAATAAAACAAATAGACCAACTGTATATTGCAAACAAGTGGCCTAAGTACCGTAACCGAAAATAACAAAAACAAGTAAAATTGTAACTAATGTAGCCTAGGCCTAAACATCAGAGAACAAAACAAAATAAACTAGGCCTAGGCCTACCTAAGTTTATTTTGTAGGTTTGTGAGAAGGTGCAGACTTCATTTGACCTAAAATGGCATCACACAAATGCTTCCAAATACGAATAAGAAAGGTATTTATTTTTTCTCTAATGTATTGAGGGAATATGCGGTTTAAATATTTCCAAAAACCATTGATCTTGTTGTTGTAAACATCGCTCTCTAACTTACAAAAGTGACGGAGGTTAAAGCTAGATTGTTAGATTAGATTATTATTAGACTATAATACATTTCTTACCTCAATATCATTGTTGATTCTATTGTTTTCATCGCACAATCATCTAATTGAAATTTTAACATCGATAATAACAATGGGGGAGGATAACGAAGTTTCACCAATACATTTACACAGATGATATTGCTTTAATCTTAAGAAGTAGGTTATCCAGCGAACTAACCTATAGGTAAGATAGGCCTAGCTAATGTGTATTTTGAATTCCCTATTTGAAGTATTATTTTATGATAATAAAGCTCTTCCTCTTCATTTGATTCATGATTACTGAAACTGGTTCTTTTTCATCATCTTACCTAACAAAACTTAGCCTACGTTATTGTTTTAAATGTGTCGGAATATAATTGTCTCTTATTCTGTGTCTTGAATTCAGTAGAGTGGGGAGGGGGTGGGGTAACCATAATTCTGTTGGTGAGTCACATTAAAAGTTACTACAAAAATGTGTGGGGTTGGCCTTAAAAATATATGGTAGGACTAACCTTAGTTAAGTGCCAGTAAATAGGCCTGATGTGACATGAGATCACTAGGAAACTACACAAATGTATTAATGATGAATTTTAACTTTAATTCAAATATATTAGATGTATTATGCCTACAGACTGTAAAAGCGTTTAGGTGTATCGTTACTTTGTTCATAATAGAAAACAGTTTGCTTCAGTTAAAACTAAAAACCAATAACTATCCAGTAGGCAATTCAGATAGCGTGTGGGTCAAAAATGTAATATTACCACTAACTTATCTTGCTATGATAATAAGCAAATTGACCACATTACCTTTAGTGAATGTATAATCAATTTTTTCTGAAGTTTTCTGATCCAGCGATCCAACGTTAAAACTTTTCCAGGTTCGGCAGCTGTTCTTGCTACATTCAAAACAGGCTGGCTTGTGTTCATGTTGTGATATTACACTTTTTTTCTACTGTCAACCACACTTGTTTTAAAACAGTAGTACAGGAACTAAGTCGGCATTAGAAAAAATAAAGCCAATAACAATTAACATAAAACATACTATCCACAAATCATTGAAATACCACTTCCTATCTGCACCAAGTGTAAGGTATTGTGAGCAACATAAGTTATATACAATAAAATCGTATATGGGGACATTTAAATTTTGAACTGTATAAGTGTATAAACAAATGACTCTATTGGATCATGAACAACTTAAGGCCCAGCTGAACCACATGAGTCAGCTGATTAACTTGAAGTGGTCAATTTTCTACAAAAGAATAAGATGAGGCCCAAGGTTAGATCTATATATATATATATATATATATATATATATATATATATATATATATATCGTATGGCTCATTTAGCCAGCCACCAAGGTTTAAGAATAAGAAAATAAAATCTGCGGTGTAAAATAAAATAAACACTAAAATAAAAATTTGATCTCTCTTTACAGAGCTAAATCCAGGGCGCTAAGCCATTGCAGCCCAGCTTCCCTTGAACTATGCAGACCGGTCAATCCTTCGGGGAAAGCACCCAATGGGCACTCTGCGACTATGTGCTCCATAGTTTGATACTCCGCTCCGCAGTCGCATGACTGATCTTGTGTCATTCCCCATTTGTACTTCCAGTAATTACATCTTACCACTCCAGTGCGGAAACGATTGAGTATAGTCCACTGCTTCCGAGGAAGATTTATACCACCTACCGCTACGGTCGGGTCAGCTATTAAGAAGTGGTTCCGACCTTGAAGAGCGTCCCAGGAGGAAGTCCAGTTTGTAGGGACGGTGAAGTTCGTATCCATCAACTGGGAGGCTGTTCGTAGAGGTGGTTTTCGGGACCTCAATCAGCCCGTATTCTGGTGTAGGTAATCATGGATGGGCAGCTGTGGAGCAGATAAGATCTTAGTGTATTCCCGGGACACAATTTATGTTCCGGGGCTTGAAAGCTCCGGGTGCGTCATAGCCCCGCCTCTGATTTCTAGAGGGGAGAAGGGGGGGAGTGATGAGGGGAAACTGAGTGCTTTTTGCAGGCTTCCAAATTGTAGGCGTTACGAACTTCTATTAAGCTTTTTTAAGCGTAAACATTAGTGTTTTGGGGTTTGATTTGCCTACTATCACGGATACCTCATATTTCGACGAGTTGAAATGAAAACTAAGTTATCTAGCCTCTAGCTCATTATCCAAATAGCCAAATATGATTTTATTTAAAGTTTTATAATTGTACAATATACAATTAATTCGCTTTACTATGTTTTAATCTTCGTATATTTTGAAACCATGTTAAAGAATGAACTATGATTGTTATACTGTATATAATTTGTTAGGGTTTTCATAAATTTTGAGAAAAAAAAATCACACCTTTTTAGAAAAATTTCCATAAAAGTTACCCGTCATTTTGACGGGCTGTTATCTAGTATATATAGAATATATAGATATGATACCTCAAGATACTGTAGTCCATGAAAAAATGAATATAAAATAAAATATTATACTGTTAGAAAACCCAAAATTTTTATACTGTATTATTTAGAGTGAAAACGAAAACAGTGAGTAAAAAAATATTAAGGTTAGGGCTATAGCAATGAAATAATGTTACCTTTGTTTCCCATAAAAGTTGATAACAAAGTTGCTTAAAATTTATACTTATTTAATACGCTAAGGCTGTTTTTGTTAAGAGAACTTTTACAATTCTTAACCGATTTTCAAGTTTTTGGCGTCGTTGGATAGAGCTTAGTCTGTAATGGTGTCCGCCAAAAATTACCTAAGTAACCTAAAGTACTTAAGTAATTACCTAAGTAATCTTAAGTACAAAGAAAATCTGACTTAATAAGGGCACTATCCACAGATTAAATATGAAAATTACACATTAGAATAACATTGGGATTGAGTTGAGCATACGTGTAGTTTTTGTGATTCCTGATTTTCAAAATATTGGATTGGGTATATGTTATTTATTTTGAACTAAACGTAACTGTTGTATTGTATCAAAATAAATTGCTCGATTTCGAGCAACAAGTAAACTAGTTATATAAAAATCTATAGAAAAGGAGAGTGTTATTATTTAAACATAGTTTAGATTCGTCGGACTTTAAAACGAGACATAGAAATTTATTTTCCGACTTTCGTTTAACAACAAATAGAATTCAAAAAAATGTTTATTATGTTTCTTAACGGGGTTAGTTTTAACAATTTATAAAAAATATTTTATCTCCGTCAAATCCAACCCTAAATATATAGGACTTCCCTATGTTTATTATGTATATATTAATATGCAAGCATGTTTCTTTTCCTCCTTTTTTCTCACCTTGAGTGGATAGTAGGAGAAATCCACACATACCGTTCAAATGTGCCTAGTATCCTGTAGATGAGTATAATCCCATTATGATTCACATCGGCTCCTAGGGCTGCGCCCCACGGGCTTTAAAAAAATCAATGTTAATCTTATGGAAGAATGGTAGTTGTTTGAATCATTAGACAGTTGTAATAACAAATGCTAGCAAATCAGGAAGAACAGCTGTAGTCCAGTGAATAGAGACAAAAAAAGGGGTGTTTGCTTACAAACGGTCCGGTAGTTCTAAATTTTTTATATGTTGTCTAGGATGGTTAGTAGTTGTTTAAGATGCAAAATGCACAATTTTCCCGCCTCCGCCCCCGCCGCCATATTGAAAAAATATGAAAAAATCTGTACTTTCTTCAGATTTTTGGTTATATCATCGTTGGGGTTGCATTTTATATAGAAGACAGTAATGTAAATTATGTAGACAATTAAATTTCCTATAATTTACATTGTTAATTAGTATATCTAGGACTTATAGTTACGGAGATATTCACTTTGAAAAATATATAAATATTTAATTTTTTTTTATTTGCCTGAATTTTGATTTTGGTAAGACCTAAGACCGGGACGATGTTACTTTTTCTGATTTTAATGAAATTTGGTATGAAAGTGTAACCCAGGTCTATTTTCATGAGTTCGCAAACCAGCATGATCGGGTTATGCGGACGGGGTTTTATGGGGTTTCAAAAGGGTAAAAAATAGGTTTTTTGGCATTTTTGGACCTCAAATTTCAAAATTTTACAATTTTAACTATAACCATTTAAAAGAGCTTAAAAACCAAACAATTTAGTATTTTGAATTTTTAACTTCGCTTGACAGATAACGGAGAAAAGCTAAAACAGGTTCCCCATGTTAATCTTATGGGAAATCAATAGACACACTGTATCCCACTTATTTAGTGACATAACTTGGTATAATTTGGTATGTACCTTCACTAGGTAGGGTTCAACTGATATTTGCTTACAACACCCATATGGCGGCAAAACTACATACTCACCCCATGGGGTTTATCGGGAAAATTAAAAAGTACCAAATATTGATACAATTTTATATTTACCTTACCTAATCATTATATTTCCTAACAACTAACATTTTCTAACAATATCCCATGGCAGCAAACCTACATACTAATTCATATGGTGTTTATGGGCAAAATACAAAATCTCAAATTCCTTTGGAAATTCGCTGAGTACGCAAGTCTGCTGCGACGGGGGTGATTTGGAAAAGTAATCAGCGTTATGTTTTCCTGCAGTTTAGTGGGTAGACAAAATAACATTTGGCGAGTCAGGGCAAGAGCCCTGGCAACACTTTTAAATTCAGACAAGGTCTCTTCTCCTGACTCGCTAGTAGTAAAGTTTTAAGCATGGCACATACTTATTTAGTTCTGTATACACAATGTCACCTTCCATTACAGTAAAATACGTACGTCGTTCTTGGGTTGGCTGTCAGGAACGTTATATACTGGGTGAGTTCATCACGTAAAAAATGACTCAAAATGATCTCAACTGACTGGCGAATTGTAGTGTTCCAAAATCAAAATGTTGGCAAATAAGAATAAATGAAATATTATATATTTTGAAAAGTGAATATCTCCGTAACCATAAGTCCTACACAGACAAGTTAACATATGTAAATTATAGGAAATTTAATTGTCTACAACATTTACATTGCTGTCCTCTATATAAAATGCAACCCCAACGATAATATAACCAAAAATCTGAAGAAAGTACAGATTTTTTCATATTTTTCAATATGGTGGCGGGAGCGGAGGGGTGAAAATTGTGCATTTTGCATTTTTAAACAACTTCTAACCATCCTAGACAACATATAAGAAAAATTTAGAACTACCGGACCGTTTGTAAGCAAACATCCCTCTATTCTCTGGACTACTGATCCAGTTAGAAAATATTTGCTAACCTCTTGGGTCCAGATAAAGTGATTGAGCTCGTTCATAAGCATCCACCGCAAAGAGTTTTGTTTACGTTTTTGCCTATCACGTGATAAATTCCAGACACTTCATTAGTGGGATTTCATTAGTGGGATGAACACCCTGAATGTTTGGCCGAATTTCGATCAGGAGGCGATCTCTATAGTATATATAAAAGCGAAATACTGTACCACAGGCTGACTCATAACGACATCTCAGGAAATACTGAACGGTTTTTTTACAAAAACGTCGGATTGTTCATATTTTTGTACAGGCCTAATTTTTTGGTGCTGTGTCAAACATTTAGTGTTAAACCAGACAGAATGACAGACTTCCTAGAACTGCAACTCCGTTGTAACAGTTGATGTGCGTTTATCGTGACGAATTTGAAAGTAAGCCTATGAAGCGCCTTTAAAATCATTTTAAGCTTATTACTTACAAGCCTGCACTCACATTGCCTATGCAACGATTGGAAACATCGACCAAATTGTTTAAATCGCATCCTCTTTCAAGATGAACATTTACTTTTCCCATAATTAAGTTTATGCGGGGTGAAAGTGTGCGGATTCGCACGAAAATCAACAGCACGATTTTCCTCCAAGAACTACATTGTAGTGCAACCTCCAGTTATAGAGTAAATATCATCTTGGTTTTTGCCATAAGTCTGTATGTTACTCCTGTCAGTTGTTTTTATGTAAATTTCTATTCCAAATATTGCCTTTGCAAAAAGTTAGCACGAAAAGTAACCTTGTAATTGGGATATTGAATAAGATTTTGAGGAAATTTTGTTACTTATCAATTAATTACCAGCTATGTGGAACAAATAAATTTATTTTAGTTAGAAGAAAAAACTGGACCAGTATAGGACAAACAGTGCGGTGATTAAATAGTTAGTTTATAAATGATACATGTTTATTGCTGATCAATGTATTTATATATATATATATATATATATATATTATGGTTATATATATACACGTTTATATGTACATATAACTATAATAAATTATACATATAACAAACACATTAATTAATAGATATATATATATATATATATATATATATATCAAATAAATTCTCATCTTGTTACAAGTTTCAAACAATTTTCGACCATCCAGTGGACTTCTTCAGATAAAGTATAAAATAAAATAAAGTGTATAAATATGTACATTATAAAAAGAAAACAAAATAAAATAAATGAACAAGATTGACAAAATCAAAACCAAAACACAGCTGTTAATAAATACTCTTGCTGGTGGGGAAGGAGGTAAGTTGGTTTATATTTCATTATGTATGAAGTTGTCATCTCAGATTTAGGCCAGTGGGATGTCTAGTTTGTAAAACCAGTTGATGGGCCAATTCAGAGTGTCTGAGATTTATAGAATTAACATTTTTGTTTTGGTCAACTTGAACCTTGCTAATGGCTTTAAGTCTGTAGCATTCTTCTATTTTGTTTTGATCATGAAAAATTGCGTGTTTCGCTACAGGCTTATCTTGGTCTACATGGTTAATGTCGGCACGATGTCCCGTCATCCGCACTCTCAAGTAGTTGGATGTTTGACCTATGTATTGTTTATCGCAGAACTTGCAGTTTAATTGATAAATGACATTTTTACTGTTGCAATCCATGTCTCCTCTGATTGGGTATATTTTCTTTGTTGAGTTTCTGAAATGTCTTGCTGGGAGTTTCAATGAGTTTGCAAGTTCCACATCTTGGTTTCCCGCATGGTTTTGAGACGTTCTTTTGCGGTCCGTTCTTTTTGGTCAAATCGGTTTTCACCAACATATTTTTGAGGTTCGGCGGTCTTTTGAAAATTACTCGCGGAGGTTTGGAAAACAAGCTCTTTGTGTCTGGCGAGGACTGTAAAATATGAAAGGACGTCTTTATTAAATTATTTATTTTGTGGAGTCCTGGATAAAATTGGGTTATGAATTTGTTTTCATTTTTAATAAACTGCCCTTTCCCTTGATTTTTTGGTTTGTTCATTTGATTTTTGATCACTTTTTCAGGGTATCCAGAACCTTTAAGAGAAGTTGTCAACTTGTTTATGTATTCCAAAAAATCTGCATTTTCACTGAATATCTTCTTAGCTCTAAAAGAAAGGCTTTTAGGAATAGTATCCAACTTTATGTAAGTTGGATGACAACTTCTATAGTTTAGGTATTGCATAGAATTAGTTTCTTTTAGGTGTAGTTTGGTTTTAATATTTCCCGATTCAAGTACAACATCAACATCAAGGAAAGTAATTGATGTTAGGGAGTAATTCCATGTGAAACGTAGTGAAGAAAACTCATTAAGGAATTGTAAAAAATTCTTTAGGAGTTCCTCTCCATGCTCCCATATAAAAAATATGTCATCTATGAATCTGTACCATACTAGTGGAAGGTAGTCTTGTGATTTCAAGAAATTCTTTTCAAATCGACCCATAAACAAGTTGGCATAGCTCGGAGCCATTCGTGTTCCCATGGCCGTCCCATTTATTTGCAAGTAGGTTTTATCTTGAAAATTAAAAGCGTTCATTGTTAAGATGAATCTAATTAAACTTGTTAAGAATCTAGTCGATGGAAGTGCATTAGCTGGCCTGGAATCAAGAAATTCTTTTATGGCTTCAATTCCCTCACTATGTGGGATATTTGTGTACAGCGAAGAGACATCTGCTGTGACAAGTATCGTGTTTTGTCTTAAAGGCTGATTTATTTTCTGGAGTTTTTCCAAAAAATCATCAGTATTTCTTACATGGGAAGGGAGTTCTTTCACAAAATGCTGTAGCTGGTCGTCTACGAATCCTGATATTCTTTCAGTCGGGCTACCATAGCTAGCGACAATAGGACGTCCTGGTGGTGGTCTGATGTTTTTATGAATCTTGGGAAGAATATAAAATGTTGGAGTACGAGGATTTCTTGGAATTAACATGTTTATCGATTTTTATTAAGGCCTTCCTCTGATCCATGTTTTAGGAGAAATTGGCTAAGTCTCTCTCCAAAATCAATTGTCGGGTCCTCATCAAGAAGTTTGTAAGATGTTATGTCTGACAATTGGCGATCAGCTTCAGCCACATAATCAGTTAGGTTTTGAATCACTATTTTATTTCCTTTGTCAGCTGGTAAAATGATAATATCTTTGTTGTTTTTCAAATTTCTTATTGCTTTTCTTTCAGAAGCTGTTACATTTTGCCCTTTCTTTAAAGAGTCTTCAAAGGTGGAACTTGACAAATTTGATAATATGAAACTTATGAATTGTTCAATAGGATGGTTGGGTGGGAGTGGTTGAGGTTCAACTTCAGGTTTACTTTTAAATTTCCATAAACATTGTGGTATGTCACCCGAGTTTGGTATTGGATCCGTTGTTGAAAAATAGTATTTATATCTTATGTCTCGTGTTACATAATTGTTTGCATCATATTTACAGTGCTGTACAATTTACAAATGAATCCTTATGCATTGTAGGACCTCCTGTCGGCACAGGACGCAGCGATTATTGTCTTGCAGCTACCGTCCGCTGCACTCCTGGCACATCGCCACATGCCCACATGGTACGAAGACCGTCATATCGTCTCTGGTGTCGAAACATCCAAGGCAATTTGGACGGCCTTTGAAACCTGAAATTTTTTAATAATTGTTTAAAGTGCCCAGTTAAAGAGATTTTGTTTAAAAAATATATATATATATATATATATATATATATATATATATATATATATATAAACAATACCCCTGACAAGCAGACCTGCGTACTTAGAGAATTTCCAATGGAATTTTGGTATATTTTCTATTTCCCCATAAAACCCATGGGGATGAGGGTATGTAGGTTTGCCGTCATATGGGTTTTGTTGGTAAATATAAGTTAAACCGTACATAGTGAATGTACGTACCAAATTTTATCAAGTTATTGTGTTCTTTTTATTTTCAACATAAACCCCATAGGGGTGAGTACGTAGGTTTGCCGCCATATGGGGGTTTTCAGCAAATATGAGTTAAACTCTTCCTAATTATTGTAAATACCAAATTTTATCAATATATGTTAATAAATAAGCAGGATAGAAGGTTTTGTTAAATTCCCTCAAGAAAAAAAAAATGGAAACCATAGTTTTTGGATTTTCTCCACAACTATTTAAGCGAAGTAAAAATTTCTTAAGTTTTTTAAATTATTTTTATTAAAAATTGTTCAAAATTATTAATTAAAGTGAAAAAGCAAAAAAAAAAAAAGACATAAAACCAAATGCGTCTAAAATGTTAAGTGTAATGTAAAAAATTAAGCCTCATAAAAAACATGAAATTAGACGAATTTTATTACATAACAACAATAAAGTTGTTGAAAAATAAGGGATAAGTTACTTTTGTTGTGTTAACAAAAGTGGCTTCACTTAGAGATTGTTCTTGTATGCAGGGTGATCCATAACTCTATGGAACACAGTAATATGGTGTTATTACTGTGTGTAAACCGTAGGTAGAAAAATAACCCCGTCGCAGCAGACCTGCGTACTCAGTGAATTTTCATAGGAATTTGGGATTTTGTGTATTTCCCATAGCCTATATTTGATTCATGTTGAACGTACCGTGGATTACTGGAGGAGTGGCAGCTGGTGCTTGGAGTGCGGCGGCAGGTGGAAGTCCAGGTACCAAGTTGGGGGGTGCCAAAGCTGGGGCTGCTTGAGCTGGGGCTGCCAGAGCTGGGGCTGCTTGAGCTGGGGCTGCCAGAGCTGGGGCTACTTGAGCTGGGTCTGCCAGAGCTGGGGCTGCCAGAGCTGGGGCTGCCAGAGCTGGGGCTGCCAGAGCTGGGGCTGCTTGAGCTGGGGCTGCCAGAGCTGGGGCTACTTGAGCTGGGGCTGCTTGAGCTGGGGCTGCCAGAGCTGGGGCTGCCAGAGCTGGGGCCATCAGAGCTGGGGCTGCTTGAGCTGGGGCAACGATATCAATTCGTTAACGATAGCAATTGATTCAATTGCGTCCTATAAAATATTAGCAGTTATACGTTACATTTGTTAGTATGTGTTTGTTATTGGATGACCTGGGTTTCGGCCCTCCTTGGCGGGCCATACTCATATTCAAATACGGGGATTGTAGTGGGTTTCGCCCGATGGATAAAATATATGTATATAATATCAATACGGGCGTCGGCAAAAATGCATAGGTTGTTCATATTGGCAACGTCGGACATATAGAAAGAAGTCTGGTATCGCAGGGACGCGAACGTAAAAAAGTCTTACGTCCGTTTAAGATGATAGTGGACGACTGCCACGACTCCTCGGTGCTCAGTTTCAGTAATTTTAAGCCAATTACATCCTTAATAGAGTACACCCGGATTGTCGGTGGATTTGAATATTAATAGTACGGACATCAGATCAGTTAGATTTATGACGTTTGGATCTATCAATAATGAAGATTTAGGACGTTAACTCAACTAGTGGCGAGACTGCATCAACGAGGCCCAGGACGTTGCACCTCGAGGACAAAGATGCTTCAAAACAGCAGCCCAGCAACATATTATCTCCCTCTCAGGAAAAATAACGATACGTTTTTGTAATTAGGTATATGTATTTTTAAATTTAAAAATGTACATTCCAGGGAGTGCGCAGTGTGAAGCAAGAAAATTTAGGCGACTTAATGTTTGTAAATTTATTTTGGCCATTCAATAAAATAATAACGGTTTGGACCAAGTTTGGCTTTAATTATATTACTTTTAATAAGCCTCACCGATCCGCTCGATCAAGATTACCCTGAAAAGAAAAACATGCTCTATTGAATATATGAAGTAGCCTGGCACACTGGTTCAGGATATAAACTATCTGCAAGATGGATATTTTTAGATCCCTGTATTAGGATATGACTAAGGAAGCCCGAAACCCGGGTCATCCACCAAAGGATTGAAGAGGAACTTGGGACGGAACAGGTTCGTAAACCTCTTTTGTTATGTCACTTAAAATCTCTTAGAAAGAGATGTAAAACATAGCAGTTTTAGATTCCTGTTTTCTTCGTACACCGTACATACCTGCTGAGCTCTGTTGGCACCCATGGGTTACCTCATGTAGGTGCTCACTAATGGTCTGTGAGGCAAACACAATAGCAGTGTTGCCTGCTTCATCGATCAGGGTAGCCCTGTAAAACTCCCCGTTACTTTCTCGCGAAGCGAGGGTTGCCCTCTAGGGCTACCCCGTATTCCTCGAGGGTCTGGGGAATTGGACCCAGAGCAGTCCTCCTGGCAAGCTGCATATACTGTGCAACTTGTTGATACGGCAGTTGCACAGCTGCATCGACTGGTAGCCTGCAAACAGATTTTGGTAAATTATATTTGCAAAACATTATACTGTAACTTTCAATCCTTAAACACCCGAGCAAAAGTTTGGGTGTGAGCCTTTATTTACGTAATTATTTCTCCTAAGAGTTAGCGACACCACGTCATCAGACGATTAACACCCATGGTAACACCACGTAAGATCTGCAAAAACACCTATATATTTTGGTCGTTTTGAATACTGAAAAAATGTCTAGTGGTGGAAAAAGGGCCCCATCTCCTTTTAAACGGTGTAATTTGCAGGCCGTATGATTTCTGGTTGGTTGCCCCAAGTATGACTAATCTATATAGTGTCATAACATAAGGCCCTGCTAGTGGATACCTTCTGTCAACTGTGGTTATGCATATGACGTAAAAAACTTCATTTTTTTATTCATCCAAGCATTTATCTGTAGGGTACCCTGAAAACGATGTTTCTTTGACGTCGAAAAAATAAAAACCCAATTTTTTGCGAATTTCACTATAGGGAATACGCTAATTACGATAGTACCAGCGACCAAGGAATAATACCATAGACTGTTTTTCATTAAAAGCCGTATGGTTAACATTGCCCACTGCGCAACAATGGGTTACTGGTACAGGGGGTGAAGATGACTTAAGAACAGCAGACCTGAAATTTCTGTTTGATTTAGCTTGCGTTGAAGAACATTGCCGCTCTGAAGCGGAAAAGAAACGGAAACCGAAAATAAACTGTTTTGCGTAGGGGTTAGCCTACGGGTAACAATGTGATTATTTCCATGCAGTGGTAAAGAAACATAATTTTATATTCCCTCCATAATCTTTTAAGCCTGATTAAAAATCCAAAATACCAAGTTGTTTGTTGTTCAAGCTATATTGAATGGTTTTTGTTAAAATCGTACATTTTAAATAATTGAGACACAAAAATGCAAAAACTCATTTTTGGCCCTTTTTAAACCTCATAATACCCCTTTTCCCATGGGATCAGTCTAGTATTAAAACTCAACCTAACGAATGCTGCCCTGATATACATGTTGAATTATTATACACCCATTTTGGAACGAATGTTGTTATTGACCTCTAGGGGCCTAAAAAACAAAAAGTATCGTGGTCCCGGGGCTAGGTATTACCGTGAGTACTACCATTACAGCGCATTCCCTCCAAGAAAATTTCATAGTAATGTAAAAAATGAATATCCGCTAAGTTTATACGCAAGTCATCATACGCAATTTTAAACACGACAAAATCCTGCTTCTTTATCAATTTTTATATGTGTTTATAAATCACTCAGTCACTAAAACATGGTATATAAGTTGTTGAAGACTATCCCAATAACATCATATCATATAATACCATGTCATACAAATAACGAGTTATAATTTTTTTACATTAAATACATTAATTTTCACAATCGTTAAAGCTAACAGTTAAGATTATTTTCAAAGACAATTAGCAAAAAGTGATATATAAATACATTAAATTATTTATTGGCAGATCCTTAAAAACTACTGAGTAAGCAGGTATGATGCCTGGTACTTTTAATATATACAGTTAAAGTGAAAAAAAACTAACCTCTCTAGTTCCTGTC
Organism: Neoaliturus tenellus; assembly: GCA_030545055.2. NCBI lineage: Eukaryota > Metazoa > Arthropoda > Insecta > Hemiptera > Cicadellidae > Neoaliturus > Neoaliturus tenellus. The sequence goes on along the minus strand of CM061531.1, from coordinate 175,406,257 downwards.
TGTGAATGTCCCGTAGAGCGGTGGCTTCCATCTATGCACGCTCCAACATCCTCTTGCGGGCTTCTTGGATAACTATCCAATTGATATCGGGTTCGTGGTCGTTTTCTCGTGTGATTCGTAAGCTACCTGCTACCCTCAGTGTAGGATCGGCCGGCATGCTAGCTCTCCCAGGGCAACGACGGTTTACCGCACATTTCATACGTGCTGTATGAAAGCTAATTTTATTTAGTCTATAAAAATATCCGTCATTTTGGTGAAAGGCATTTCTATTGTTACAAAGTCCACGCACTTCTATCATTTCGTCCATTGTAGGTTTGAATTCAAATCACACGTAATAAAAAAACAACAAGTCAATTATTTACAAGACAATTTTTAAAACGTATTTACAGTTCACTTATCACTATATGTTAAATAATTAAATTAAAATTACTTGTTAACAATTTACAAAATTAAAAATCCTTTCGGAACAATTCAAGTACAGAAGAAACTATATGCACCACCAAGTCACCATTAAAATGACAGTTGCATGAAAATACGCACAAGCACTCTGAATGAACTTTAAGTGAATCCACTAAGAGAACGGTGCTAGATGCAAACACAGGTGTAGTTGAAAGAGATCATTTAAACACGAGCGATAACTAAATCTGCAAAGTGATCTGCGTTACCCAAATGGTGATATACGCTCACACGGCTGAACTACGTTACCGACTAATCTATATTTTTACCTTTTATATATTAAAAGTGAAAAATTGCTAGTTTTTAGAATCTTTTATGAATGTTAATCATGTAAGCTAAGAGGATGCCAAATTTCAAGTCCCTAGCTTGAACGGTTTTGTCAGAACTTTTATATTTTACACCTTACATGCAAGGCTTGAAGTCAAAGTAGGCTATGTTAATGATTTACATTTAGTTAAATTTACATAAGTGTTTTTGCTTTCCCAATGGACTGATAAGGACTTTTCGCACGTCCTCACACAATCCTCACTTTTTTCAAAGAAGCCAATGCGAGGTACAAGTGTTTATTTTTCCCTTGAATGTTATTTTTCGAATAAACCATATGTCTTATTTGGAATTAAGAACAAATAATCTTTAATTAACCCTCTATCTGACAAAGGCCTTTGTACGGACCACTATTTTACAACTGTGAGCTAGCTGGCATGGTCACTTTGACGTGTTTCCAGACATAGACAGATTTAAGCCATAAAACGGTTGCAAAGCGTAATACAAGGCTACAATACTTATACCATTAGAAAGGTGGAATTATTCTGATGATTCATTTTCATATTTAAAATATTACATAGCGACTATTATTTCGTCACACACGTTATTATAAAAACAAATAATTTGAACTAGTACTCTGGAGGGAGACAGAATTGAGGAGTTGGTTGAAAACAGCTGTTTTTGTCGACATGTAGAAAAATGATTAAGAAATTATAACCAAGGACTATACAGGAAAAAAGTTATTCATGCAAAGTTTTAAGCAAACCGTTGGAGCCGTTTTTTAGACCAGTGTGCAAACATAAATTTAACGTATGTTGCAAAAACTCTCTCTAATGTCTTTTAACGCCAAAATGTCTTTTTAAAGTGACATGGAGTTTTGCTCGTGGCCGGAAAAATGCCCCCAATTTATAAATACATTATTATTTAATTAGGTTTATCTAAATCAACATTATGGCAAACCAAACACCATAAATAAACTGTCAATATTAAAGGAAAAATCCATGTGTTACAGTTTCAAATAACTCATACCAGAGTGCAGCACCAGCCTACATTATAACATCCTATATGAGCGAAGCGACCGAGAACGTCGTGGAGCCGAGTAAGCGGAGCGATTGAGCTCGTCTCATGAAAGAACAACGCCTTTTGGGCTTAATATTTTTGCGTATGCCTACAGTCTGTGACAAAGAATTGTTTAAGTTTACCGAGCAACGCCAAAACACAAGTTTACCGAAAAACATAAAAATTTAAACATAAAGTAATTGAATTTACTAAACATGTATTAATTCGCAATCATAAATTGAATTCTACATTATTTGGATTTTTATGTGTAAACAACCTTACTTTAGATTAAACTTCCTTTTTTTTAAAGACTCTTAGGGCAGATATTATTCATAAAACATTCTGCACCGGTTCCTTAAAGTATTATTTGAGATATGAATTGACAGAGACGATATGCAGGGGCGATACAGGGGCGATCGGGACAAATTTATGCCCGCGGCTGGCACCCTGCTATGTGTTCTGGGTTAGTGACGGTGCCAGCGTTAGAGATTTCAATGTCCTGTAATGATGGACTGATATTTTGTTCGGAAGTACAAAAAACTTCAAATAATTCAAGTACAGAAGAAACTATATGCACCACCAAGTCACCATTAAAATGACAGTTGCATGAAAATACGCACAAGCACTCTGAATGAACTTTAAGTGAATCCACTAAGAGAACGGTGCTAGATGCAAACACAGGTGTAGTTGAAAGAGATCATTTAAACACGAGCGATAACTAAATCTGCAAAGTGATCTGCGTTACCCAAACGGTGATATACGCTCACACGGCTGAACTACGTTACCGACACATACCGTTGTCAAAGTATTACGTTGTAAACTTTTATCACACTTAAAGTATTAAGTGTGATAAAAGGGTACAAATCTAATAGTAACAGGTAGTTTGAAATAGTGGCTTTACCATATCATGACTAATATATTTTCTAATCAAAATTTAAAACTTTTCATTGAACCTTACAAAACAAGCAGTATTCTATAGTACAGTTTCAAATATAAAACCAAGGGCTTTGACATTATTTTAATTCTAAAGCACACGGGAAGCCAAAAAATTAATTTTTATCATTCTGAAAGAAATCAGCCTGTTTTTTGTTCTCTCAATAGTACCATACCCGATTCATTTTTGTCCTAGGACTGAAAAATCAGCTGGAGAATTTCTTAGGTCCTAGGACTGAAAAGTCATCTGTTTGCTAAGTATATTATAACCTAGAAAAGACAACTTAATAGTTAACATTTTTAACGATCTGAAGTCTAATTTCGCATTATGATAAAAAACGTTGTTCATCACTCGGAGCAAAAGTGTCTTTTTGATGCTTAATCGATTTTAAAAACTCGGCTGCGCCCCGTTTTTAAAACACGATTGCGCAACAAAAAGACTCACTTTTGTTCCTAGTGATGAAAACTACTATTTTTGTCCATAAGGTTTAACATGGAGAATAATTTTCATGGACTTGCAAAATTAAACAACTGTTGAAAGGAAAAAAAGGATAAACACATTAAACACGTTAAAAGCTAAATATAACGATGAAGATCGATTTATCATACACCAACTAGGTGTAAGTTTATCGGCACTATTATTTAATTATTATGCAAAATAAGGGCAAGGTTTGATCACCATACACTTTGATAAATGCAGCGCATTGTACTGCACAGGTACCCATAGTTATTTTTATACTGGAGGAAAAAAGTTAAAGTTTTAAGAAAATCGTTTTAGCCGTTTTTGAGACCCGTGTGCAAACATACGTATTGTACATACATTCATACATACATACATATCGAGATACCTTACTCGATTTAGAGTATAGAATAGTATTTATGTAGAGTAGGCAGTGACAGAGACAGACGATCTATTTTTGTTAATTTTGCAAAAGAAATTGGAAAATGTAAGTTTAAATATTATGTTTTCAAGGGTTTAATAAATTTTTGACCATGAAAACTATTAACATATGATAAATGACGAACAATCACTATACAAAAGTTTTTCCTTTAAATTACCCAACAACATTGAAAAGCAATATTTTAAAGCGCCCTCTAGAAATAAATCTAAAGCTATAAGGAGCGAAGCCCGAAAAGAATTGCCTTTAATCACCATTCGCACACGCACTAGATCATAAGCTTTGAATGAAATCTTAATCTTAAAAATCGGTTTTGTAGATCGAGAGAAAAAGGGATGTAACAGGAGAAACCCTCATTGAATTAAAATATAGATCTATTTATTTCTCGGCAACTCACTCGGCAACGTATTCATAAATAATTTTAAATTTGTTTTCTAAAACAACTTTTTACTAAATTCACAATACATAAATACCTACTATAGTCTACTTAAATGCACAACAATATAGCATAATATCCTACTAGTATCACCATTATTGAATAAATAAATTGTAAATCATAATTAAATGTATTATATAGAGTAGAACTGTTTAAAATAGCAAAGGAGTTGTTACATACAACATTTTTACACTGAATTTAGATTTAAGCTAAAATGGTACAACATTACCTCAAACACATTTATTTGGAGATATCCAAGCGCAGTACAGTATTTTTATACTTATGTAATCTGCATAACTCAATTACTCGAGGCAACAAAATTTTAATATTTTGATTGATTAAATTTATAAGTAAAAACAACTATGTTGAGAAATATTCGTTATAAGGTTTATACCTATACTTAAAATAAAACCAAAACAATAGTATTAAATTTATTAGGCCCATTCTCCACGAGCGTTTTTAGTCGCGACAACATCGAGTCTGACAAACCCCGGGAGACCGTGGCGGGAGGGTACGAGTATTTCGCCGGGAGACCGTGGCGGGAGAGTACGAGTATTTCGTTCGATGCTGGTGGCAACAGTGTTTACCAAAAGTCACGTGACGTCCCTCCCTACCGGTCCGAACCTTGGTCGCCGTCCCTTCCAGGTCTCCACCTGAAATCCCGCCATGACACCCGGCGATTCCTGTGACCAATCATAAAAATATACAACTGTATTTAAATGTATTTTCTTCGGAAAAAACGCCTACTTTTCTGTTATTGGTTATTCTTCTATGTATTCTAATGTATTTCTACGCAAAATATGGAGGATTTATATTAAAATGAAACCCCTGGAAGATCCAAGCCCCGGCGCATAATATGGCACGCGTATTCCCTAATGAGTGCATCCCTTCGTCTTATTTCAGGAGGAGCGATATTATACAGCACCGGGAGCCAGAGTACAGGGGTTGCCATGAGTGTACCCACTAATGGCTCTCATGGTCCTGTTTAGCTGGACATCGATCTCTCTAACGAGCACACATTTTCAATAGGGAACTTCTACTACTGTGAAACCAATCTTTTCTCCAAATGTTGTTGTTGTTTTTTATTCTTGTTTTTTTTTTCAAGTTCGATAGTTTTCCCTATTATAAAATTCCAGTACATTTTGGCAAATCACGTCCGTATCAAATTCGTCTACTTCACTTATCCGTTTCCTGTGTGGGCATTTTCTTTGGTGAGAATAATACTCAACTCTGAGATTTTGTTAATCTTCGAAATTTTCTTCTTCGACAAAATTTTAAGTTTTATTTCCTCCTCCAGTGATGTTTTGCACTGTTATGATTGATACTTATCAAGCCTCCGCGTTTGATTTTTGGGTTTGGTGAAACAAACAGTCAGATTTGGAACATTGATAACTAAGTTTTTAAAATAATTGTAAACACTAAAAATAGTTGCTTTAGTCTGGCTATGAATATCTTGTCCTCTTCTAAATGTTATAACAATTAAAAAAAATAGTACTAAAAACATAATATCCATAATAAAAACATTTAAATACAAAATTAAAATATTTAAATTTAAGATTATTAAAATAACAAAAGAGCACCTATATTTATAAATCTCTTATTGATATTGTACACTATTGAAAATCTGTGTAAACAAAGTGGAAAATGACATACAAAATATTGTTCACAGGTTTATGAATTCTGCTTGGTTTTCAGTGGGAGAAACGGGAAAACGGGGGAATTGAAATCTGCATTTCGAACGCACGTTTATTTTGATCGAGGTTTAACCATTAATTAAGTAGTAACAATACATTCGCCTTTAGGATTTTACCATCAGGACTGTGGAGAGTAGAGAAAAAACTCGATTACATTACATTTACAGTTCTTCCTCGGTCCTGGCTTGTCATAATCATTATCAGTTAGTGCAAAAACTCTCTTATACTCGCAATGGCCGAAATGGAGAATCGTTAGTGACGCATAAATTTTGTTATGTTTCAGTGAAGAGGATGAAGGATACTCTAAAATATCAATTTTCTTCAGAGATTTACAATTTCTCGGGATTCATCGAGAGGCGGAAACATCATTCTACAGTTTCCTAGGCAAGTAATCATCGAAATTTTAAGTATGCAAATATATGAAAAGTTATAAATGGCAAGTTGGGTAAGGAAACAAATATTATAATCAAAATTTGAAAACAAAATTTTTAGATGCCACACTAATCTGATATATAGGCCTAGGTGATTTCCTCGTATTAAAATAACAATAATGAACCTCATATATTTTTAATCTACATAAATTACTAATTCCAACGGTATATAAATATTTGCAGGAAAATATAAAACAAATATTTTAGAAAACGTGACATCAAAAAGTTACTAAGCGAGAAAGTTTTTAATTTGTAGACTACAAGTTTTATATTACAAGTTGATTAAAATGTTTACATACAATATTTTTACGTAACACTTGTATTTTTGCTAATAATCGAGCACAAAGCGAAAGTCAAATGTTATCGAAGCGGTGACGCACGCCGTGCCGTGTGACGGGTCCGTCTAAAAACCATCTAATAATCCCTCTTCAATATAAGGACAATTTTATTCTGGATTATTAACTTATTTTCAATCAAGTTGTTTGAACAATCTACATAACGTTCTTGGTTGGTGATTGTGTAACTTAGGTAAAATAAACGAATTAAAAATGAAATGTAAAATCTACATTTTCCTATATACTAACAAATATTTAAAATGAAAACGATGAGTTTTATGTCCCCTACCCCAGTTCCTAATTTAGAGACACTAAGATAGAGAATAAAAAAAGCGTAAGAAATGCAGTAACGTCCATTATTTAAAAAATGTTATCAAAACATTGAACGAAATAAAAAGTCGCCTAGAATATTTACCGGCAAACCAAGGTGCACACATAGAGGTGTATTGAGTTCGTACATCTATATATTTAAAACAGTAAGGTAAAAAACCCCTTTGGACAGTTCGTATAAGACTTCTACTGATCCGATTGACATGTGAGTTATACCAAATTAAACGTTTTCGGTCCTATATTGACAGGTTTTATTTATTTGTATCTCGAAAATATTTACGTTAAATTCGTGAAAATTGGAAAATAAACTTTTCCTACCACTGCATGGAAATAATTGCATTGCCACACCTGTAACCCCTATGCAAAGCAGTTCATTTCCGGTTTCCGTTTCTTTCCCGCTCTAGAGCGGCAATGATTCACGTTATATCAAACAGCAATGTTAAATCAGCTGTTATTACAAACCATGCTCCAGCTGTTATTCATTGTTGTCGTTTAGTAATTGCTTCTTTTTTAGTTTGAGGTTATGTTTGATAGTTAACATTATGTTCCAACAGAAACAAATAAAAAATAATCTAAATGACATTTTGTATACCATAAAAACATGTAATATGTAACAAATATGTTGGTAGGAAAAAATCTTGTGTGTATTACGAGCGCAAATAGTCATTGCCGCTCTCGAATTGTTTGGCCGCACTCAGCTGACGCTTCGTGCAGCCATCTACAATTCTCGAGTGGCAATGACGTACTTTACGCTCTTATAACACAATAAGCTATTTCATATGGAGATTTAACATAGGGAAACGTAAAACTTTTGCAATCCTATGGCCAATTCGTCCTGGAACTTTCCACAGGACAATTTACATGCAGTTTGAACTAAATATAAGCTAAACTTTTCGATATAAGCATGTTTAGTTTAATTGTTCCGTAACTCATTATATGAAGCAGCTGACTAATTGGAAGGAAATAGAAATTAAAATAGTACATTCTGGATTAGCCACTGGATTATGTACTTACAGCAAAAATGCTTCACAATACCTGCTTGTCTAGTGATCCGGAGGGGTTAGTTTACACTACCACAGTTTCAGGTCTTTTTGACCCATTATCAAGTGTAAACAGTTACAGTTCACTTTAATCCTTCAATGGTGAGATTGTCAGCATATTAAAATTAACAGGAAACACGGACACAACACGAACACGACACATTTAAAACGAACAAACTACGAAAAACCCGGTCAGTATTAACATGAAAAACACGTGCGTGGGCAACAAGTGATGAGTCATAATAGTTTACTTAATCGTCGGACACGCGTGTCAACAGATAAATTATTTATTATAAGTCCGATTGTCATAAATTTTGCTGAAACAACCACAGACTAAGCCCTATCCAACGACACCAAAAACTTAAAAAATCGCTAGAATATTGTAAGAAGCGTTCCAATAAAAAAATAAAATAAAAACTTAAGAATATTAAATAAGTTAAGATACTACCTGAAATCAGCTTTTTATGTTGGACTGATCAAGCTGATGAACGTCGGTTTTAATCAAGATTTCTAGTCCATTCTTTCAAGGCTATGCCACACATAGTTATGTTTGGAGTTCTTGTCCCACAACTCGCCATTTCGCCTACGATGTAACCATAGCAGATCTGTGCTCGAAGCCAGGCCACCTCTACACGGGCATTATGGTCAGTGGTAATTCAGTTGTAGATATTGACTGGTTTTTCCATACTACGGAAACGATTACACAAACAACAACCCAAATTTTAGGCTGTCTTAATAGGTTTATGTTATTGTTGGAGCAGTTGTTTGTGGATCGATTAGCTACTAAGTAATTTGATGACAAAATTATTACGATAGCTTGTTCCTTCTGCATTCTTTTTACTCTTATAACATGGGTGAACAACTTCTCAGCTTGTTTTTCTTTAACAGATTGAAAACACAGAAAAGATAATTTCTCCCGCTCTTTATGAATGTGCAGGCAATTGCGGTGGTCTTCTGTCGCTGCTGACTGGGTTCAGCTTCGTCACCGTGGTCGAGATCTTCTTCCACGTGTTCGTGCGGCCGTTCGCCTACCTCTTTCTCAACGCAAGGAAGATCAACAAACCCGCCGTTGCTCCCAAGCCAGCCCCGGGACACACCAACACTCTGATCAGGGAACTTATTATTTCGATTGACTTTCTATTTTTTCTGTTGATATCGTGAATATTTTCATATTTACCTATATTAGTATCTTTGTGTTGAATAAATTATGAGTTAGTAATTGTCAATTTTCTAGTGACATTCTAATCTGATAGGGGATAAGTAAAAATATGAACTATCTTAATACACACTTTTTATAGCAAGCCACAATAATAAATCATACATTAATTTTTCTTTATTTTCAAAAAGCCATCATATTTTTATTTCATTGTTTTATAAAAATTACTGGGTGATTATTCAAAACATAACTTCAAAATGAATTTTATGCGATGTTATTATTGTAATATTCGTTTCATATTAATAATAGTAATCAAACAATCATTATTTGTTTTGTAACTTACAATTAACATACATTTTTAAAAACGCACCAAATAATGCTTGAACTTAATTTTTATAAATTTCACTTAACTGCTGATTTCCTTTAGGTAATTTAGGTTTTGAAATTGATTGCTAGGATTTAATGAATAAACACAAGATTAATAAACTAAATCACAACAGTAGATGACATCCATACTCCATTTTATTGTGTGTTCTATTAGAAGTGCAAAATCTCAAAACATATCAAAGGGAAAGCTCTCACTCACTCACTCACTCGCTGACTCACTCATTCATGGCTAATTCTCCGAATTCCCGAATAGCTAGAGTGCTGAAATTTGGTATACTCATTCCTTAGGCTAAGATAGGAAAGTCTGAACTATTTTCCTATTATTATTCCAAAAGGGGCTCCGCCCTAAACGTCCTCAAACTGAGCATGTTATTATTATGGAAGCATAATTTTTGTATTGTAACATGATTACTTAAAGGATCATTACTTTTACAAAACAGCTGTTCTCATTTAAATTATTCAGGGAAAATTGTAATAAAAAACTAGACTATATTATAGACTTGCGACGAGTGAACGTAGCGAACGAGCTAAACCTGATGGAGAGTGAGAGTAGAGAACGAACTCACTGAAGGGCAAAACATTTCTCAAGTTGGCATTGCGAAGCATACCGAGTAAGCTAGTTAAATATATTTACAAATTGAAATGTTGAAAGTGTTGTATACAGTGTTTATATATTGAGACAATATCGCACTTTCAGTAGAAAAGTGGCGCAACTAAAAAAACGCTACTTTTCAGGAGAGCAGAAAAACCGAAATCATGATTGTATTACGTTAAAATACTCTTTTACTATTTGAGATGAGAAGCTCATATTTTTATATTTAATATCGTAAGCATCAGAACATCTAACAATTCTGATGTACTAAAAAATTATTAAATTGACAAATACCAGTAATATAAAATAGAAATATATATAAAACTTTTGAGTTATGCCACTTTTCATTCTTAGATTTTGGTAACATTTTTTATTTGAGCCATTATTGACGATTACTTGGTATATTAAAAACACGCAATTTCCATTGAAAATTTTATTAAAATAATTAAAATACTACAAATTATAAACTTCCAGTAAAACAAAAAACTGTCATATAATAGTTTTTAAAAATTTGTACAGCAATAATTGATGAAAAACTCAATCTCTAGTGTAATCTCTGTAAAATATCTCTATAAAATCTTTGTATCCTATACAATACTATTGTATATTTAAATTATATATATAAAATATTTGTTTTTTGTAAAAACAGCTAATTTTAGTTAACTAGTCAGTCTTGATACAGTCTTGTCCACCTTTTTTTTCTAAGCAATGTCTAATGAGATTTGACGAAAAACGCTTTTTAAGTATTTATTATTATACGTAAAAAGCTTTGTTTTCTTGCATATTATTGTATGTTAAAAATGAAAACTATTTTTTTTTTACACAAATAACTAACTTAACTAGTCAGTCTGCAAACAGTCTTTTCCAAGTTAAACAGTCTTATCCATTCTTAAGAGTCATCTTCACCTTTGGGCTGGTAGTCCAATGTTGCACAGTCGGCAATGTTAACCATACGGCTTTTATGCTAAACATGGTATTTTATTCCCCTGTTTCGGAAACCGTTTTTCAACCAATTTTCTTTAAACTTGGTAAGTGTTTAGGTCCCTCATAGCGCAAAATTTGGAAAATTTAACAAATATTACACTCTGTGACGTCACAAAGTAAATCGATTGTCCTTAGTAATATTTTTAAGTTTTCCAAATGTTGAGGTATGAGGGACCTAGTATAACTATTCAACTAAACACTTACTATGTTTAAAGGAAATCGGATAAAAAACAGCGTCCGAAACAGGGGAATAAAATACACTGTTTTCCATAAAAGCCGTATGGTTAACATTGCCGACTGCGCAACAATGGGCTACTACTGCGCCCTATCTTCCACCATGTTAGCTTATGTACCTTTTTCTCAAGAACCAATCAAGATATCCCACTTCTGTTTTTTTTTAATGAAAGTATGTGTCTTCATACATACGTGGAATCTCAAAAAAGTGGATTCGCACGATTAAAAAATTTTTTGTGACAATTTCAGAAAAATACGTTAATTAAAAAAAAAAATTGGTTTATTTTATTTTTTTAATTTTAATGGGACTTAATCATTTGACATATTTTTGTTTCTACTTATGTATATAGATAAGATAATCAAGGGAAAAAAATTAAACTGATATCATTAACGGTTTGCGAGGAAAAGGTACATAAGTATGAAAATCGCAACTTGCGGAAAACACAAAAAAAAAACATGGAAAAAGTCATTTTTTTAGTTAATAGTGTGAATATAGGCGTATTTGATGATTTTTGTTCCAGTTTTTAGTATACTAAACCCACACACAAGAGAAAAAATTAAAGTTAACTGCCAAAGTAGGTCTTATGTTAAATCAGATTACTTTGACAAAGATAAGCTAAATTAAAAACAACGTAGGTAATTTACTGAACACATAACATTGTCCTACCTTAGTACATTCCTGGTGCATAGGAAGGTTCTGTTCCTTCTTCCTCCTCAAAATGGTCCTCTAATTTCCTCTTTTGTAGGCTCTTCAGCTGCCTTGCCTTCTTTTCAATCTCTTCCTGAGCCTTTTTGGCTTTCATTATACGGCGTCGGTCCAGTAGCTCCATTGCTCTGACCAAGTGCTTACCTGGTTCTAGGCCACACTTTTCAAGGATCCTGCAGGTACTTATATTGCCATCATTAAAATTGCAAATGGCCATGTAAACCCCAAACTTCAGGGTGTTTAGGCGAACAAACACCACTTTAAGTACAAAACTCCAGGCGATTCATTGGGGTTTTGTGTTTTCCCCTTTACACACTTTTCTAACAGACTAGTATCACTAAGATCCCTGAAAATTGGTTTAATAAATGTCATAACATCAACTGGCAGATGGAAATGCTTGGTGTGGTCGTACTCTTCATTATTTTTTTGTGCGATGTGGTATTTACACCAAGTATCATTGTCTTTGGGGCAGAGGCCATGATTAGGTTCTTCATTTGAGGACAAGATATGGAAGAACTCAGCCCATATGGCCTTTTTCATGCCTTCAACACTATTGTGGTTACGTCTTATGGCCAAACCGTAGTACTTTTGGATCTGAAGGATTGCCTCGTCAGTCAAACGCCCTTTTCCACCTAATGGTTTCCCTTTGGGTTCGGCATCTTTCGTATCAGGCTGAGCAGTAAGACTACTTGATTTGTGTTTTACCTTTGTGGGTTTAGCTACTGGTTTCTTTCCTTTTGATGTTCCTGCTAAAGGCTTGTTACTATCTAGAGATGCGCTGTTTGTGACTGACGCTTCATCAACTGGAAGTTCCTTTGTTTTCATTTTTAAAGCCCGCAATCTATTTCCCATCCTTTTCTGGACATGACCGATGCACTCAATTTTGGTTATTTCGGTACCTCCATAAGGCCTACTGCTGCATACTGCAGGATGAGCTCTACTGTCCCCATCACCAAGGTATTCAAGATACCTTACAGCGTAGCGATCATAAGAACGATTAAAAATATTTACGGCACCCGTGACCTCCATCGCACCACTTGAGCCACTGAAGTTGGCCGAACAATTTATACCATGTGTGCCATTCAATTTCTCTTTACATTCACAGTACTTAGAAAGTACTTCTACGTCAATTACTTTGCCTGTCAGTAATGAGGTAACTGACACAACACCATTTAGAGATTTGTGCCCTCTTCGTTGCCAACTTCCATCGACAGCAACGGATATATCCGAAGATAAGTTTTTTTTCTCAATAGTGTCTAGGACAGCTTGTGTCATTTATTCCTTACATAAGGTTTCAGCACACACACAAAGATATTTTTCATAGACATGGTACCTACTAAACGGTGGACCTAAGTTTAGCACGGTGCAAAGTTTTTCTGCAGCGATTCTGCCTTTACCGATTATCCTCAGGCCAAGTGTTAGTCTTATGTTTAGGTCAGATAACTTATGGTTTTTGCCTTCAACAGTAGCATTTAGATCTTTTGTAGAAGTTTTTAAACTTAGTGTTGTTTTCACAAACATTACAGGAAAGTGAAATTTCACAAGCTAATCCACAAGTTTTTGATTTAGTTAATTTTAGAGGTGCATGACACACTTTACAAACTGCTATTTTATTCAAATTTGTTTCCAATGTGTCTAAATCAACAATAGTAAATTCTTGTCCATCACTGTTGTATTTAATGTAACTAATCATAGATTTACTTAATTTTTCTGAGGAAGATGATGCACTGGGCCTAGGCCTACAACTTGAGATTGTAGAACTTGCACTTTTACCTGAACATTTACCATAAAACTTTCTCTTCTTAAAAATCCTAGTACTTCGAGGCATTTTGCAATACTACTACTCAAAACTAAAAACTATTCTCCTTTATTGTTTCAACAGTAACAAACACAACACCACTGATTTATGTCAACTAAATAAGAACTGAACCACAGTCTAAAAACTACGACTGAACTAAATAAATAAACATAAACACAGCTGTTATAACCTGTTGTCTGTTGCTTCTGTAAGAAAATAGGTTGTTGCTATAGTAACCGCAGGTTAGCCAACATAGCAAAGAAAGAACTTTTTCAAAGAATCAGAATGATGTATACTGTATTATGTACACTGGTGCCAGTGAACGACAAGGTACGCGGTCAGACTCAGATTTCAACTAGAAAACCATGGAATATACTCACAAAAAATTAAATTTAGTGGGTTTTAATCTTTTTATACCTATAAGTGTTTTATGTCATTTTAATCACAAAGAAATCCTCTACAAAATTATAAGAAAAAAAAATTAAAAAAAAAATATTTTTTTTTGCATTGACCCCCTTCAGCAAATCAACAAAATTTGCAAAATCGTCCTAGGCTTAAAACAGTTATCGTAAATTATGAAGAGTCTTACATTTTTACTCAGAACAATAATTACATCTTGTGTGACTAACCTAGAGATTTAAATAGAAATCTTTATAATATTGAGGTACTAAGTTGGCTTCAATGAGGCTAAGATATCTGACTTTTAACTGTCACCCACTTTTTATTTACTAGAATAAACTCCAGAAGGAATTACGTCTTGTATTAGTGTCTTGTGCTTCCTTTTTACCCTTAGTATTTCTTCACTGTACTGCTCTTCCGAATACTGATTTTTGTACAGAATACAGGGGGTTTTTCTTCTCAATTCCTATAATGTGAGCTTTTGTCATCTTGAAATCTGCCATTTCTTCTATATCTGGTTCTTCGGCATTTTCTTTTTCCATTGACTTTCTCTTCGGAACCTTTTTTGGCTTAGGGTTGATGAAAACACAGTCACTATACAGTTTTTTAAATCATAAAAATCTCTGTGACACATTTCGTTGACTTTAAAAGCTGAACCAGTTTTCTTAGCGTTCCTTATGATGGAAAAATAAAATATTGATCCGGTACACTGGACCTGATTTCAATGTTTATTATTATTTTTTTTTTTTTTTTTGCTTTCTCTATTACGGAATGGGCTCTGTCACCTTCATTATGGGTGTGCCCTTTAATTAAATATTTGTGGGTTATAGCTTTAATTTTGAAAACAGACACTGCATGAGTATATATTGTGATCATATACTTATTATTTGTTGTCCATTGCAGTTATCTGCGTAGAAAACGAATTCAAAATGCTCATCATAAATAGCCTCTGCCTTTTCTTTGATAAATTTATAGACACAAGTCCTCAGTTGATTGAATCCTCTTCCCCCTTCACCTTCGTGCTAAGCATAATAATAGACATTATTTGTTTGTAGTTCGCAGATGGTAAAGTTAAAGCAGTTTAATTTTGATTTGTAGTAAAATGAGGAAACTTTACACAGGAAAGACTGCTTGTAGGTGATAACAGGCTGCAATGTTGGTTTTAGTTACTTTCTTCTCATCCTCTTATTTTTCTTTACGAGAAGAATCTTTCTCTTTTAAATGTAAATCGTAGCTCTCCTTTAATTTCAGTTTTTTTTTCTTCGCTCGCAAGTTTATAAGATTACAAAGATCGCATTGATCCTTTTAAGGCTCATGAGGAGAGACATTGAACTCGTAATTAAAAATGTCAGAGTACATACTGGAACTGCAGTAAAGTTTGTTTTTTCGATGCAGTCCTGCTTATAATCTCTATACAAGTCGGCCACACTCTTTTACCCTTCAATAAATTCTCGCTTAGTGTGTTTTCTTAGGTAATGACTTTGTATTCGAGGAATAGATTTTATGTATGCTCTCTTGCAGTTTCTATTCTTTCAGGCTTAACAGTTTTATGCTTTCCGTGTTTTCCACGTAAGTCTTCTTTAAGAAATCTGCTATCCGTCATATCAATAACTTATAATTTATACTGTTCTTATAAAACGGTCAGGAATATCTAAAGTGGAGGTGTAAAATGTTTTACATACTCCGATACGACCTCTTTGTACAAAGTAAATTGCCATTTTTCTGCATAAAACATTGATTTTTCCTTTAAAATGCATGCACAATTAGGTTATTTTAGAAGAAAGATCTCAATAACTCCATTATTTGTTGTCAGATCCTTACAAACTTCGTATCATTGGTTAGATAATTAAATTTGTCATCCTTTTTGCTGTTTATAATAGTTTGATAACATTTACCAATTTTGAGATATTTGAGTTTAAAGATTTAAAATGGCCGCCATTTTAAAAATACACATCGGAAAAAATAATTTTTTTCCTGGAAATAAACATTGGTCTGATAAAGGTTTATATGCCAAATATGAACTAAATGCAACGATCCGTTACGGAAATAAAAATTATTAAGTGTAAAAAACAAAATAGTGGCCTAACGAAGCATTTTAGGACATATGGTCACATGATATTTTTTTATATTTTCATCCAAGGAATCGCCACACGGGGTTTCGGAAGAGGGTTTCCAAACACCCTTATACATGTACAGTAGTGCATTTAGGGAGGGAACTTGATACATCTCATTCACCTCATTATTTTTTATCTGAAGTACTCATTACCGTAAAAAAGATTATTATAATTCATTACTTGAAAATATTTTCCAATTGTACTCGTAGCATATTGATTGACAACTTATCGTCGGGCACTTTATAATATTAAAAAAACGATTTGCACAAATTGCAGTGACCAGGAAGTTAAGAGTTATTGCCACTCCCAACCACGGGTTGTAATATGTAATCAGCTTGTTTGTGGCCTTCCCTGACAGAGCCAAATGTGTTGACTGGCGATCACTCCGATTACAATGCATTTGTCCGGCCGGCTTGTCCACATACGCTACAGGTCAGTGGACTTGGGTACTACACAGTTGATTTCATTAGTTGTTTATTATAATTTACTCCATTGTCGTTAGAAACGAATAAGCTTCATGTCAAATTAAATTTTTTAATTACCTGATCCAATTAATTTTATAGCGTTTCACTTTGTTTTATTAATCATTAAAAATGTTTTTTTTTTTATAATTGTCAAATTATTTATGGTATTTTCTGCAATCCAAACTATAATTATCACTGAAAAAAAAATTTTCATAAAATATAATTCAATAAACAACTACATGAACGTTCATTCAAAGAAACGTGAACACGCATGTTTTTTAGTTCATGGAATAAAATGTCGTGCCTCTTAACAATATCATTTAAATTCTAAAATATTTAACTTTGGACTAATGGAGTTAAAAATCAAAACAAAAGAGTTGATGAAAATCGCTGACATAACTATCAACGTTTACTAACCACTGCAGTGTAGTTTTCCATTGTAGCATGTTACTGAAATACTGAATGATACCATAGGTAGGAAGTAAAAAATCATATTGAAATCGTACTGGTGAGTATGAACATTTTTATACATGAAAAGTAAAGAAAACTAAAGAAACAACTAAGCAATTAGTAGAATTGCAACGGAATTTCCAAATAAAATAATTAGTAGCAATGATGAAAGATTTAACATTTAGTTGAATATATTTATATATATATATATATATATATATATATATATATATATATATATATATATATATATATATATATATAGCAGCGAATAGAAGGCATAGGCCTACATTAAAATATGAAAGGTGAGTGAGTGGAGCCAATAGAAATAATCCTTTCTACACTTGGAATTTTAGGGAAACCTTTGTTACTGATTTTATTATTTTGACAAAAATGTTTTTAGATTACCGAGCAATTTCCCTGCTCCCAGATTCTGTTAACAAAATGCAGTATATCTCTGTAACCATTTGAGTTAGAGCTTTTGTTTGTTTTTTGTTTTTCAAAGACGGGTTTTTTCGGCATTGTACTCTGCTAAGCTAAACCTTTAATTTGATGTCCATATCAACCTAAGCTTATAAATAAATTTTTCATCTCACTCCTAGTTGGCCCCTATAAACAAATATATATATATATATATATATATATATATATATATATATATATATATATAGATTTCGTAGCCAGCCACCAACTTCTAGGAAATATAAAAGATACTCTGCAGTGCATAGCAACTGTTTCAATACATTTCAAACTAAACTGAAACAAACATTTATGATCTCTCTTAATATATAGCCAAATCAGGGGCGAGAAGCCATTGCAGCCCAGCTCCACTTGCACAATGCAGACCAATAAAGCCTTTGGGGAAAGTAGTCGAATGGCACTCAGTGACTATGTCAGTCGTAGTCTGGAACTCCGCTCCACAGCCGCATGACTGATCTTCTGTCATTCCCCATTTGTATTTCCAATAATTACATCTTACCACTCCAGCCCCTTAAGAGGTTTTGGATCATTGAATATGTAATGAAATAGTTTTTATGCCCAGTAACTGTTTTCAAAGTTTTGTGGCATTATCTTTATTATCTTTTTTTTTAAATATTTTTAAAAATACTGTCCCGGTTCTTTAATTTCACCTTGTACATTCTACTCTGAACCGACACGCTACCAAGCGGCTATAAATCAAATTTTTCACTCTTTCGACCGGCGCTAACCAAATGCTCTTGTATGAAGTATATTATTTGATATATTTTTATTTGAATTCAACTCTCATTTTCAAGTGCATTAATAAGTTGTATTGATTTAATAGACATCTAGCAGGTAAATTCAATTAATTTATTTATTGAAGGATTCAATATCGAAGGAATGGAAAACTTTATATATTATGGTTATGACAATGTTAGAATGCGACAATGTTAGCCGAAACTATAATCAGATATTCACTAATAAGTCAAAATATAACTAAAGCATGCTAGGTATGATAAAATATTGTATTAACACTTTGAATCCAATGAAAAGTGAGCTTCCACTCCAGATAGCCAGCATGAAGTTCTCTGAGGTGGTCCGGGAACGGTTCGATGCCTTCTGCAACTTGTGCTGTCTGCACGGCTTGCCGTACCTTCGGAGCAGTAACGTACTTCCCGTCACAGAGAGGTGAGGATCACATTAGTTGGGGGACAGCATCAATAACAGCATAGTTAAATTTTATGCTTTTAAGTTAAAAACCTTTACGTGGCTTAGTAGTGTGCCCTGTGGGCCGTTGCGATGTCAAACCTGTCACATTTGAACTAACTATTGTCTTCATGAAGACCTTCAGAGATTTTGTCAGAAGGAATACAATTTAGTCAGGAAGGAATGGGGAACTTTTGTGCTATCATGAAAAAATTATTCGAAAATCCCTACGATTGAACAAAGAAACCAGGCGACTTTCTAACCTTTTTGAATCTATCCATTTGATTTTCCCTTCTCATTATTGATTGCCTACGAAAATTATGTGAAACGGTCAAGTCAAGTAAACAAGATTCTGGATTCAAAAAAATTTGGATTAAGTTATATGTTTGTTCAAAGCCTGGTAAAGACTCGAGAGAGATTGTGCAAAATTATTTTAGTACCATGAAATAGTTTTTGAAATATGGAATTTTTATAAATTTGTAATTATATAATTATTTGTAATGTTCTGGGTGGCGATATTAGTGTTCAACTTGGTCATCAGCTCCAGCGTCATGTACAACGCGTGGGTCGAGTGGGTCAAAACGCCGTTCATGATCACTTACGACTCCGAGCTGAGCTCAATCTGGGAGACTTCCTTTCTCTCCGTAGTTGCGCCTCTGTTGCAGAGTGTTCTGGGTGTCGATATTAGTGTTCAACTTGGTCATCAGCTCCAGCGTCATGTACAACGCGTGGGTCGAGTGGGTCAAAACGCCGTTCATGATCACTTACGACTCCGAGCTGAGCTCAATCTGGGAGACTTCCTTTCTCTCCGTAGTTGCGCCTCTGTTGCAGAGTGTTCTGGGTGGCGATATTCGTGTTCAACTTGGTCATCAGCTCCAGCGTCATGTACAACGCGTGGGTCGAGTGGGTCAACACGCCGTTCATGATCACTTATGACTCCGAGCTGAGCTCAATCTATGAGACTTCCTTTCCCTCAGTAGTTGCGCCTCTGTTGCAGAGTGTTCTGGGTGGCGATATTCGTGTTCAACTTGGTCATCAGCTCCAGCGTCATGTACAACGCGTGGGTCGAGTATGTCAACACGCCGTTCATGATCACTTATGACTCCGAGCTGAGCTCAATCTGGGAGACTTCCTTTCCCTCAGTAGTTGCGCCTCTGTTGCAGAGTGTTCTGGGTGTCGATATTAGTGTTCAACTTGGTCATCAGCTCCAGCGTCATGTACAACGCGTGGGTCGAGTATGTCAACACGCCGTTCATGATCACTTATGACTCCGAGCTGAGCTCAATCTATGAGACTTCCTTTCCCTCAGTAGTTGCGCCTCTGTTGCAGAGTGTTCTGGGTGTCGATATTAGTGTTCAACTTGGTCATCAGCTCCAGCGTCATGTACAACGCGTGGGTCGAGTATGTCAACACGCCGTTCATGATCACTTACGACTCCGAGCTGAGCTCAATCTGGGAGACTTCCTTTCTCTCCGTAGTTGCGCCTCTGTTGCAGAGTGTTCTGGGTGGCGATATTCGTTTTCAACTTGGTCATCAGCTCCAGCGTCATGTACAACGCGTGGGTCGAGTATGTCAACACGCCGTTCATGATCACTTACGACTCCGAGCTAAGCTCAATCTGGGAGACTTCCTTTCTCTCCGTAGTTGCGCCTCTGTTGCAGAGTGTTCTGGGTGGCGAAATTCGTGTTCAACTTGGTCATCAGCTCCAGCGTCATGTACAACGCGTGGGTCGAGTATGTCAACACGCCGTTCATGATCACTTACGACTCCGAGCTGAGCTCAATCTATGAGACTTCCTTTCCCTCCGTGGTTGTGCCTCTGTTGCAGAGTGTTCTGGGTGGCGATATTCGTGTTCAACTTGGTCATCAGCTCCAGCGTCATGTACAACGCGTGGGTCGAGTATGTCAACACGCCGTTCATGATCACTTACGACTCCGAGCTGAGCTCAATCTATGAGACTTCCTTTCCCTCCGTGGTTGTGCCTCTGTTGCAGAGTGTTCTGGGTGGCGATATTCGTGTTCAACTTGGTCATCAGCTCCAGCGTCATGTACAACGCGTGGGTCGAGTATGTCAACACGCCGTTCATGATCACTTACGACTCCGAGCTGAGCTCAATCTGGGAGACTTCCTTTCCCTCAGTAGTTGCGCCTCTGTTGCAGAGTGTTCTGGGTGGCGATATTCGTGTTCAACTTGGTCATCAGCTCCAGCGTCATGTACAACGCGTGGGTCGAGTATGTCAACACGCCGTTCATGATCACTTACGACTCCGAGCTGAGCTCAATCTATGAGACTTCCTTTCCCTCCGTGGTTGTGCCTCTGTTGCAGAGTGTTCTGGGTGGCGATATTCGTGTTCAACTTGGTCATCAGCTCCAGCGTCATGTACAACGCGTGGGTCGAGTATGTCAACACGCCGTTCATGATCACTTACGACTCCGAGCTGAGCTCAATCTGGGAGACTTCCTTTCCCTCCGTGGTTGTGCCTCTGTTGCAGAGTGTTCTGGGTGGCGATATTCGTGTTCAACTTGGTCATCAGCTCCAGCGTCATGTACAACGCGTGGATCGAGTATGTCAACACGCCGTTCATGATCACTTACGACTCCGAGCTGAGCTCAATCTGGGAGACTTCCTTTCCCTCCGTGGTTGTGCCTCTGTTGCAGAGTGTTCTGGGTGGCGATATTCGTGTTCAACTTGGTCATCAGCTCCAGCGTCATGTACAACGCTTGGGTTGAGTGGGTCAACACGCCGTTCATGATCACTTACGACTCCGAGCTAAGCTCAATCTGGGAGACTTCCTTTCTCTCCGTGGTTGTGCCTCTGTTGCAGAGTGTTCTGGGTGGCGATATTCGTGTTCAACTTGGTCATCAGCTCCAGCGTCATGTACAACGCTTGGGTTGAGTGGGTCAACACGCCGTTCATGATCACTTACGACTCCGAGCTGAGCTCCATCTGGGAGATCCCTTTCCCCGCCGTGGTCGTCTGCAGCCTCCTCCGTGTCAAGCGGTCTGCCGTAGATCTTGCCACCACTGTAGACAAGTACGTCCACGTCCCGTAATCTTTAGTTACCGTACTAGAGTATTTACTTTCATTATTTAGGTTGCCACCTTAGCTAATTATTCTTAGTTATTATAATTATTTGTAACATGTGTTAGCTCTTTTTTTTAGAATTTTAAGGGTTTTCTCAGCTTACAAATCTTGAAATACAAATTTCTATCTTGCATAACTAGTAATGGAATAAGAGTACTTTCTGCAACGATTGTGTTTTGTAGGCTTTTAAACCATTGATGATATGTATGATGATACAAAAAACTTAACGAAAATCGTCAATTGGGACTTTCTCTAGCTCTATTATCTATCTTGTGACTCATACAAACGCTCATTCATCACACAAAAAAAAATTTTGGGGCTTAGGAGGAATCAAATCTAATTTAGAACTATATAAAAAAAATCTCAAATTCGAAACTGGACAACAGTACACTATGATTTATGAGGAGAAAGTAAAAGTTATGGTTTTATCTTAATAAGGCCTAAAATATTTTATGGTATATTATTTATCTAATTAAAAATCATGGGGTTCAAACCGCAAGTGGCACCATTTTTCGGGACTCTCTGTACAATGATTTTGGTAAAATTATTTTAATAGATTATTTTTAACAGATTCCCTATACACAATTGAGTGGACAATAATTTGACCCTGGGATTATAATAGAGGATTATATTATAATAGAGCAACCCGCTCTGAAAGAAATACGAAGCTGCAGGTTAATCTGACGCACCCTGAATAGATGGTGTTTAACAATTTTTCTGTATTTGGAATGCCATCTTCAAAATGCGATTCCACTCACCTTGTTTCTAAAGGATTTGCTTTTAAGTCAGCAATCAAAAGTGCATCATTGCCATCAACCTTCTCATAACTATAGGAGGCCTCTGCATCGTAAAAGTCTAAAACAAAGTAAAGCATATCGGTGTTGATATGGAATTAAAATGCAATTTCCCATATATTTTTTTGTTTGTGAGATTATAAATATAAATTTAGGTTTTAAAAATTTGCATTGTTCTCATTGCGTTAAATCTATACTTATTTTTGTAACACATCATAATCATGTAAGCAAGAGATCATGTTGCCCATATATGGGCAAGAATTAAACATTTTTAGAAATTTAAAGTAAAAACTTTCCATTTCTTTTTAGCTATACTCAACCACCTTTTAAGAGATAACTAGGAATCGCCTACTGGTCGAAATTCTACCAAAAATTCAGTTAATCGTAAACCCAATTAGTTTTAAAATATTTTATAACTGAAAGATCTGGTCTTCCTCATTTAATAGCATTTATGATTAAAACAGCTGTGTAATGATTTAATCAATTACTATCCTTCTCCCTTAAGATTAACATTGCAAATTTAAGAGCCTGTAGGGCCTAGTTCTGGTTGCCTACGTGAATTATAATGGGATTTTGCTCATCTACAGGAAACCACCTTTCTAACGGTATGCTTGGATTTCTCTTACGATCTGTACAAGCTGAGAATAAAGGAGGAAAAGAAACATGCATGCTAATTAATATATAGATAAATTACAGCAACAAAAAGGGTACAGTAGAACCTTGATAGTACGACTCTCGATAGTTCGACATTTGAATAAGTTACTTTGACACTCTCTTAGTCCACATAAAGTGTCGAACTACTGAGGTTCTTCTGTAATAGGTAGGCCTTATAAGTAGGTCTAAACTACAAAACTACTTTTAGACAAAGCTCTACAATCATCACTATTTAATTTTGGAAGAAATACTACCATCTCCACCAACTTAAGTTCAAGTTGAAATATCAAACTAAATGAATAGTTTATATATCAAAGAAGAAAAAGACAGAAAAAATTATTAAGTTTTGTAGCCCTCATGTCTTTACCATCCCAAACCTAAATATAGGCCAGGGTTAAAAAATTATAATAATTACATACACACTTCACTATCGCTAACTCAAACCTTGTTTAACCTTAAAACCTCGGTTTCTTAAATTATTTTTCAATTCCCTTGTAAAATCCTGGCTTTGTTGAATTAAAAAATCCATTGTAAAATATTATTTACGCCTACTATATATCTAAAAACATAAAACCCTAGGCCTACAATATATAAACAATCATGTAACACGAAATAATTTTATACGATTATATTTGTTTATTGTAACCTATATACGTTATATGGGCAAGAATTAAACATTTTTAGAAATTTAAAGTATAAATTTTCCATTTCTTTTTAGCTATACTCAACCACAAATCATCCTACCAGTTGAAATTGTCCATACACTCACACCTGTGTTAGTCAAATATAATGAATGAAAGACTACTTCAGTTAGTTGAATGAAGTATTTTTTAGAGTCATTCTATACCTAACTCAGAGTAAAGTCATAATACCATGAGTTTTGAGTAAGCGAGAATCGACTGTATACTGTAAGGTAAGAACAAGATAAGAAATATAAATAATTACTCTACTGGTCATTCTCATTGGATGGGATGAACAATGCATCCAATGAGATGCGCTGGGTCTCTTGATGGGTTGGTCTTTTTAATTTTTTTTTTTTTTTGTATTTTGTGTTTTTTTTTTTTTTGTAGAGAAGAAACGTCTCTGCCTGTCAATATTTTTGTTGTAAAACTTTTTCCTTTGTTTAAAGTTTCTAATTATCTTCCTTTTCTTCAAGATATTTTCTATTTTCTTCATTTACCTCTTTGAGCTTAACAGTTAATTTTTTTAGTGACTGTTCAGCTAGCTGGACATCTTTAGGAGTGTTTAGATTGTTGAGAATGGAGGTAAATTTTTGCAGTAACTGAGATTTTCTCTCTTCAGAATAAATGTTTTTTCTTTTTTTCCCAACTTCTTTCAAAATTTACAATTTTTCTTCTACATGTGATCTCTTAATAACAAGTTGGTTTTCTCCTTCTTCAATCTCAGATTTATTTTCAACATCGGCATTTAAATTTAAGGTTTCATTTTCTTTCAATTTCCCACAGACTAAAGGGATATGCTTACACATATTCCATTTAACATAATTGTCTATACAACTACAACTGTATTTATGTACACACGATGGACAGTGAGAGCACACAATTGAACAAGAGCAGTTCGGTTCAATTAGTCTAACTGTGTACACATTCATTGAGTTCAATGATTAAGCCACTTCCCAGCTCAGTTGACTATTACCACTTATGACTAATTTATCTGTTAACTGCAACGATAATTTATGGTGATGCCGTAAATCTGTAATTTTTTATGAGCTTTTACCCTTTTCAAGGGTTGTTAATCTGTCAAAAAGTTTGTGTTTAACCATCTGCATTATTGCATGAATGGCTTTGTCCAATCTTTTCACTGTTTTCCCCTTCAAAAATATGTGTTTTAGGGTGCGGTGCATGCTCTCTAAAAATGCATGTTGGTATTAATACCAGCGTGTAAGTGACAGCAATATGCCCATAACCTGTAATTTTGTCGGTAATTATCCTTAAAATACTGTCCAAATTCTCCTGTAGCATTATCTTCACACAACTTTGAGACGATACTTGGGAGCATAGACAGAAAAGCTTTTTCATCAGTTTCTTCTAATAATACTCGACATCTTTTATAGACTTCTTTTCTAGTTTCTTTATCTTTAATTTTGTTTAAGTTCTTCTGCCAGGCTATATCTACATGCCATGTGCAATATAATCGTTTTTCAACTCGTCCCATTACCGTACTCCAAGCATTATATAAGGAATCTGCCATGTCTGACATGAATATTGTTGGTTGAACAATGCCAATTTTATTTCTAATTTCACCAAGAAAGGCTTCCAATGTTTTTTTTTCAGTTTTGTTCGAAATATAAAAAGCAACAGGAAAACCTTGTCAAGGGCCATCAATTACCATAATGGTTACAAATTCACAGTCATAGGCATTTGTGCCATGAGTACTGTCCATACACACACAGTCTGAGCCATATTTTTTCAATATTTCTTGCTGGGCTTCAGTCAAAATCCCTTGCGCAAAATCGTTTTCATCAAATAGCGTATGCTCTTCTCCTTGTGGTTTGAAATTACAACACAATTATTCTCACTAATTCTTTCTGTTTCTACCCATGCATCAATATGAGTGCGTCATTTGCGTGACGAACCGCATCATTTAATTTAAATTCTGCTTCTATGTTTACTAAACCCTTCCAGGTAAGTAGATGGATGCGCTAAAGTTTTTCCTGATCTACTGTGGAACGGAATTCATCTATAATTTGTTCATAGGGTATGTAACTCGACATTTTTGTGGAAATATTTTGTCTTTCTTCAAAAGACAATGGTTTATGGGCCAAGTCCAATTTGTGACCGACATGAGTTGAACAATACTGAACTGTGGCTTTGCCATCTTTAAAATATTTAACCCTAATCCTAGACGGACAAAACCCATTAATTTTGCAGGACCCTTTAATTTTATCTCACTGTTTCTGTCACTTTTCGGGTTAAAATGGCCTGATCTCTTGCAATAAAAATATTCAAGGAAACCATCACTGACCTCTCTTTTAGGTCGCAGATAGGACATATTATTACAGGGGCCATGGCACAGAAATTAGGCTACCATAATAATTTGCATTTACCAATGTTGGTATGATAAATAGGTTTTATAAAAACATAGGCCCAAACTACTGAAGTTCATCACCTGTATTTACAAATAGCCTAAGACTAAGTTACTATTCTCACCGATTAGACAAGTTAATCTCACCCGTCACCTGTACAAGCGTCCAGGATCAATTTAGCCAGTGCAATTTAGTCCGTGCAATTAATTAAAACCTAAATTACTTTACAGTTTTTTCATCCGTCACGTGTACTATAAATTAATTAAAAATCTAAATTAGGCCTACTATAGTTATTCACCCGTCACACGTACCTACAAATAAATCAATCAATCAAAACATCTTTATTCATAATATGCACATTGCAGGTACATGAATAGTGTCAGTTGATTAACAAAATAAATATTACATGTTTCATTCCTTACATTGGTTGGATATAGTTAAATTAAAGTGAAGTATACATTAAAATAAAATAAAACCGTCATTTCTTTGAGTAGTCTTTAAAACCACAGGTGAATCAGTTGTGTCTAATTTCCAAAAATTCTTCAAAAGAGTAGAGCGGAATTTTTAGCAAGTAGTCCCTTAGCTTTATTTCAAAATTGTTTATATCAATCTCATCAATGAATTTCCGAGAGAGGAGATGAAGACATTTGGTTCCCATGTTGTCAGTTTCTTTAAAAAAAAAATATAAAAAAAAAATAAAAAAACTCTAATTGTGCCTTTCTATTCTACGATTAAAACGGATATTATAAGAATGAGGTTATTTTGCAACAGGGGATTTAAAACATGTTTGGTGTAACTGTTTCGAGAATGATCAAACCATAAACTGTCAAAATGCCCAGCTCAGCAAACAATTTTTTACAGAAACTGTTGTTTTTAATCCAAGCATGGTTCTGATTGCCCTTTTTTGTTGAAGAAGTAATTGATCCAAATTCTTTTTTTATGTAGCTCCATAAATGCTGATTCCATAAGATAAATGCGACTGAATCATAGAAAAATGAACTGTTTTTTTAAGTTTCCAAATTGCTAAATTTTGACATCTGTTTTAGAGCAAAGATTCCGGATGACATTCTACCAACAACATGAGTGACATGGATATCCCAACTTAAATTTTCATCGATTGTTAAACCTAAAAATTTTGTGTTTTGAACTTGATTCAAGGAATCTTCATCTATGGAAATGTTAGTTGAATTTTGATTTGTTGATTTTTTGGCAGAAAAATATATTAATTTTGATTTGTTAGAATTTAAAAGAAGATTTTTACTGTTGAGAAAGTCCTTAACCATAGTCAACCCCACTAAAGCTGATACTTCGAGTTTTTCTGCTGGCTGCCCTGAAACAGAATGTTTGATTCATCAGCATATAAACATACATTGCTGCTTCCCGCCTTCAAGGCAGGAAGAACCATTGGAAGACCCTTTACGTAACAAAGAAAAAGCAATAGGCCCAAAATAGATCCTTGTGGGACACCATGTTGTATTGGTTGTAATTTTGTACGTATTTTATTTATGTATTTATTATTAGTCTTGGAAGTAAAACTATCTGAGATGTGCTCTAGTTCAACATATTGCTGCCTATTTGTTAAATATGATGTAAACCATGCAAGTTCTTAACCCCTTACCCCAAGATTATTTAAAGTTTGTATTAATTAAATGTGTGATACACTTTCTAATGCACGTGACAACTCAAGGAAAACACCAACAACTTTTTTTTCTTTTTTGTCTATGGCATCAATGATTGATTGAATAAAATATACCCCTGCAGTCACCGTAGACTTTCCTCCCCTAAAGCCATGCTGCTGTTTTTCCAATAAGTTATTTGTTTCTAAATAATTATAAAATTGGTTATAAAACTAGTACTCTCACAGATTAGACTAGTTCATCTTACCCGTCACCTGTACAATCAATCAATTAAAGTAATGTTAAAAATTATTTAAGTATATCATACAACAACACCAAAGTTAACACACAAGCGTCTTCTAGCTAAGCCTTTCACTTACACATCACTAATAAAACGTCTTCATAGATGCATCTCTAATAAAACAAAACAACCTATTATTTAACACTAAAAATATGTAAATCTATAAAAAGTAATCAATTGCGTATCTTTTGTAAATAATGTTACTGTATTCACTCCAACTTTTAAGTACTTGAGCAAGATCAAAACAATCAACAAACAGACGACGCACGACTCATCATCATCGGCTACTGTTGGTTAGAATCGGCTGCCTTCGGGTCGGCTGAGTGGGGATGCATTGCCTCGCTGTAGCGTCATGTATGAGTTACTTGCAAATGAGCAGGGTTTGGACGGTCTGGTGATCGGTAGTGGAAGGGGGTCCGGAAATAGGATGATGTTGGAAAGTAGGTGGGGCGACTATTTTGGTCTTTGCACGTGCGCTATGTTACCCCATGGGTAACATAGCGCACGTGGGTTACCCTGGGTAACCCCAGGGCTTAGTGGGGTGGGGCATTTCTGGGGATTTTTTCCCAGAATCGGGTAATACTATCCCTCATCAAAAAAATTACCCCCCAAAGTTTCCCTGCAAAATTCCCTATGGGGGTGGGAGGGGGTAAAAAAAGGAGACAAATCCCAAATTTGTTATTTTTTGCGATAAAAAAATCCAAGACAGCCAAAAAATCTCTAAAAATATATATATTGCATTAACATAAATTAATAAATTAAATAATTTATTCAACCCCCACTCACCCTACTAAGGGGTGGAAGGGGGGCAAAGTAGGGGTAAAATACGAAATTTGCATACAGGTGCATAATGGAAGAAGGAAACCCCGTTACTAACATGAAATATGACTATAAATGTCTATTCAATATTACATCCACGTAAGACACTCTTAGCCACCCCTATTTTAAGATTGGGGGTAAAAATAAGGGATGAAAATAGGTTTTTTGTGAGTAAAGTCTCAAAAAAATCAAATTTAGCCCTAAAAATGTCGAAATGTGTATTTAGCATTATTCCTTATGTTTTCAACCCTTATCGACCCCTCTCTTTTAAGGGTAGTGGTGAAAATGGGGTAAACCCGTAAAAATACCATCATGCTTAACATTGATAAATAATGTCCAAAAAGAAATAAACAGAATATTAAAATATTTCTAAACAATGTATTGATTTCAATAACATAATACATTGAAAAATCAACGCAACCCCCTACTTGAGGGGGGAGGGGGGACAAATTTATTTAAAAAACCAGAAGAAATACTTTAAAACCTGTCATTAATGAATGAATAAATTAATTTTCTGTAATAACCCTTACCTATGTTGATAACTATCGCGTTATATAAAGGTTACATTTCATTTGTTGAAGAGTGGTCGCGATTTAAACACGTTCAAATTTCCCACTTACCGTCGTGTCAAAGCGCGCGCTGCAGGCGCACTCGACCCGGATCGACCACGTGGTTTAGTGGCAGTGACTGATATAGCGGGAACACACAGGCTACCTTCAGTGAATATATTACAAAACACATAGCTATTACCGTCGTAAGTTTTTGTAACTAATAAATAAGTGATATATTTTAAGTTTTTTTATCAATACTGCATGATTGTGCCAAACTAAAAATTTTTTCAATCAACGGATCCTGAGATAGGAAGAATTTATTAAAACTGCAATATTATTTCTTTAAGTAACTCAAAAATTATTATACTTGATATGTGTAGTATGTATATTATTTGGTATCAAAATTTTTTTTTATTTTGTCCTATAGTTTTTTGTGTACAATTTTTCAAAGTGAACGCTATTCTTCAGAGATTATTCCACAGAGATTATCTATTTACTAGAGGCTTTTAGTGGCAAAAGGCCCTAATAAAAAAATCAAAATAGTGTAGACCATGGTAGTAGGACCATGGCACTTCGTTTCAAAAGTTGCCAAATACATACTTTTTATTGGTACCATTTTTACGTGTTAGCATGTAGGCTATCATACTAATCTAAATAAAACTTCACTGGACTTCGATATTCGGCAATCGTAGACAAAATACGTTTTTTCGTCCAACGAAGGAGATATTTTGTAATAACAATGACTTTTTACAGAGAATCATTCACGTAATTCCTCATTTAGTTGAAGGTAATTTTTAGTACATACCGCCAATGTAGTGTGAGGAACAAATGTCTGCAATTTGAACACTCACATATGACTATTAATTAGAATTTTTTACCGTTAATGGTTACATTTGGCCTGACATTATTCAATCCTCCCCACCAATTAATTAATTAATTAATTAAGGTTATAATGATAGTAGTAAGTTGGTGGAACTGTAATAACAAACAGAGCAAGTTTATTAATCTATGTTAAATGTACACTTTATATAAACTATTAAATATTTGCGTGTATATATTAAATTTCTACATATTTGCAAAATTTACATGTTACAATTGTTATTCGTTTACCAGTTTGACAGCACCATCACCTTTCTTACATTGACATTTATCAATTAGTAAAAATAATGAACCTTAATTTACAAAAGGAATAAAAAATAAACAAGAAATCTTTTACGTAATGCAAAACTTGAAAAGTATTATCAAATAAATTACGAATAATATACAATATTATAAATAACAATATATAATTACAGCACTACAGGTACAATGAAACATACATTTGTGATTACGAATACCGGTAATTATAATGTAACAAGCTAACCCGTCGCACATTTTTGTGAAATACAAAATAAATTATAACAAAAAGATAACAAAAATTCAACTAATTAACAAATTTACGTTTATTTTATTGATGCTTAAGGTAAATTACTCTACTCTAGCACAGTTATAAAAATCTTGATGTATATTATTAAATGGTGTCGTAGTTATAAAGTGTCATAAAACCCTTATGACTGCTGGCAGTTCGGCTGAATATCAACAGTCATAAATAATTGAAGGAAGTTATTATATCAAGACTACATAAAAAGAGAATCCCCAATCAATGCTAAATGTAAAGGAAGTGTAAGTGTAATACCCTCGTAATTGCTGTCAAAGTGAGTTCAACTGAGAGGATATAATAAATGAAAATCATTTATTTCATACTATCGATAAATTAAAAAACTAGAAGTTGAAGTAGTCAAAAAGAGAAGCAAAAGATGTACTAAATTCCAACGTTGTTAACCAATAAATAATGAAATTTATTGAATGGATCGACCAACAATGGTCAACAAGTGATGTAAAAGCGGAGTTATCCACGGATGTGCGTAACAGATAACGCCATTGTACACCACTTTCGCAGTTCGTATACCATATCGTACGTTGGGCTTTCAGTTGCGTTACCAGTGTTTCCTATGTTAGATATAATTTTTTATATTACTTCTCACTGTCCAAAGATATAGTGCCAGGTTAACCGAGCCCTGTTCGTTAGTTTTAATTTACTTTTGTTATATTGTCATGATAATAAAGCTATGTAAGTTAATTTACATAAGACTGTTCACAGATAACAGGTGTTAAAAAAATTTTAATATTATTTTTTCTTTTTTTGTTTAATTTTAGTTGTTATTTCATTACCAAAATTTCAACCCATAAGATCAATGTAAAAAATTACTATTAAAGCTATTTAAGCTTAATTTTAGACAAGATTAGATTTTTCTTTGGGTTGAGGCTGTTTCTAAATTTATTTTTTGGCCAAAACATTTTTAAATGCAAAATTTAAGAAAAATTTACCAGATAGATTGCGAGGTCGAGGAACATACATCCCTTCAAACACTCCTCGTATCATAGTATAGGAATGGTCCAGTAGTTTTCGCGCTCATACAGATGAAAGATAAAAAAATATAAATATGTAGAAACATGTATTGTACATGATTTACACACGTTTATATATGCATAACAATACGTTTTAAAAAACATTTGTAACTTAAACGTATGTGTGTTAAAAAAATGAAAAAAAAAATTACCAACAGTAGTTGAATGAAATACCAGCAAGGAAGGGAAGCGTTTAAAATTGATTAACATGTTAATATTCAAACTGGCAGCAAATTCTTTTCTTCAATGACGTTTATTTAATAACAAAATGTATGGACAAATAATTAGTTTTATATCTTTGGTGTAATAAAATAAATGAAATTAAAAAAATTAATGCTTATTTTAGTTTTAAGAAAGGTTTGTAATTTGCTCCGGCAATTGCAGAATGTCAAACAATATGCGATATACGGTAACTAAGTTACATAAAGTTTTGATAAAAAAAAAAATGGAAATACATAAATTTATTTACTTAATAAATAGTTAATAAGTAACTTGTCGTATATCGCATTTGTAAAAGACCTACACGCATTCCACGCAGTTGCACTGCATTATATCGTCTGACATTGCCACATTCCCAATGCCCGGGTATGCCCTGGCGCAGGCGGCCATGAACCTCACAAACCTCTCACGAGGCGTAGCGAGTCGAAGAAGGACTTTTCGTCGATACATCCACTCGCTCGTGTATTTCTTGGCCCACTCAACTTCATTGCACCCACGCAACACTTTGTTTAGCCATTTTCAGGCGTTCTCATTGTTTTGCGTATGCGACCGCCAGGGTTGTTTAGGCACACCATTGGCACCGATTGGAGCTGGTCCTCTAAAAAGGGTGTCTAGGCATTCGGGATGAAAATGACCAGCCGGTACGAAGAAGGGGTCAAGTTCTCGTGGAGGGTCGACAAAGTGGTATTTGTGCACCACAACACTGTGACCCCTGTACAATTGAGATAGAATCCTGTAGCTTCTCCAGTCGTCAGAACAAATGTGCGAATAGTGGTCGATGATTGATTGAATGATGGGTAGTAGGGTGGCCCGTCTTCTGGCATCGACAATCACGCCGAAAACGGTCTTTGTCACCCTACTTATCCCACCAAAAAACCAAACATGTGCCGTCACACATGTGCCAAACATGTGCCCTTCCCTGCCGATACTTCCTCTTGAAGAGATGGGTTTAATCGATTTCTACGATGTCCCCCATCCCTCCGATTTGGTTTAGCTCGTGCCATGCAATTTTGTGGGCAACGTCCCGGAAGTAGGCGTACCACGCCCGGCAGGTGTCTTCGGCGATGTTGCCCACCTCCAACCTCGCCTGAAAAAGGAAAATATTTTTAAACACTTTGTTTTTTTCTTGATATCATGGTGATACGTTCTGTAATCAAAGGTACTCCTATTAATTTTATTAAAAAATCAGCTAAGTATCATATTTAGTTGTGTGCAATGACACCATATCATCCTGTCAATTTTGGCACACGTTTTCAATATGTTACATAAATTTAGTTACATTGTCCAAAAACGAGGACATGAAGGTAGTAAACTACAGAAAAAAACAAATAGAGTATAAGAAATTGCGGCATCTCTGTACAATTAATGAAGAATTAAATTTGATAAATGTATTTTATATGCCTGAATATTATGGAGCATATTAAACTATTTTAAAGGATAACTTCCTAACAAAACAACATATTTCCAACTCTGGCTCAGCCTTTTAACAAGTAAAAAAATATTAATGGTAATAAATATAAATAGTACATGATTATATTTTCACAATCAATAATAATAACAGGGAGTCGTACAAGTGCTGTAGTAGAAAAAAACCTAACTACCTGTGTACGTTCATGTAATATATTTTATTACAGTTTTTGGTTTTTAACTTGTTGCCAATGAAAGTTCATATAGGCCTACAGAACATGCCTACTGGTGATAGATTATAACTACTCTTCAGACCTTAGAAGGGGGGCTTATTTACGTTTGGCGTCTATTACACAGTGACGGACGCCGCCGGACCAGACACCGTACCGATCGTCGGGGTGAGCGCTCTGGAGGCGGTTTTCTGGCGAAACATGAAATAAAATATACTCGCGGTTTAGGTCCGGTGTACGGTAGTATGTCAGTGTCAGTTTTTGCCCCGTTCCCATCCCGAGCGTCGGCCCGGGAACTATTAATTACCCACGCGGTTTTTGGCCTCCTCGAGCTGATCAGATGGCTGGATACAAATTCGCCAGGTCCCAAACAGGTAGGGAATCGGGGCTCTCAAAACATGCAAACTCGCCTGATCTAAGAATCCGCCCACACCCCCTGATCGCGGTGGACGGGTAGATGACCCGGTTTAAGTATGTGTTAATTCATCGGTTAATTTTCGGTGACTACCTACCCTGCCAATATTTAAGCGATAAGCGGGATATTAAATCGGCCAAGCAACGTCACTGTGGAAAATTTCTAGGTCACCTAATTTCCGACCGTTACAAGGAAATTAGGTCAATAGACGAATTCCGTCGCTATTACGGTCCGGTTTATACGTTAGTGTCTTAGTTAAGAGAAGACCAGTATATTGTTGTCCATTAAATGCAGTTTCATCGCTAGCGACCGCTTGTCCATTGTCCGAATATATTTTCTGGCTGCATTGCATCTGAGTGAGCAGATAATGGTTGTTCCTATGTTATTTGGGCATGTATATGAGATCCTTAATTGTTAAATATACCCTAGTATTTTCCACAGAGCCGGGTTAACAGAGCCTAGTATTTAACCCTATTATTCCGGGTTAACAGAGCCTTGCGCGTTGGTTTTAATTAACTTTTGATACAGTGTCATGGTAATAAAAGCTATTAAATTTTCACCAACAACCAATTATACCTCTTCACAATTAACAGCTGTTTCAAAAGGTCTGCTTAACATTACTGTTCCTTTATTTTTGTACACTTTGCGTTGTTTTTTCGTTACCAAAATAGCAACACATAAGACCAATGTTAAAAATTACGATTTTAAAACCTTAAATTAAAGTTAATTCGATTTTTTTTTCGGATTGAGGCTGTTTCTAATCTTATTTTTATGCCAAAAAACTCTTAATTGCAAAGTTTAAGCAAAATCTACCCGCTAGATTTCAAGATCGTGGAACATACATCCCTTCAGACATTGCTCGTATTATAGTACAGGAATAGCTCATTGTTGGAACTCACGTATATATTACAGGTCTCTGTTCAACTCATTTAATAATCTGCCGGTTAATCTGGCCATTTTTTAATATGGCCGGCAGTCCGGTCCCGAGGTGGCCGGGTTTTGAGGGATTCTAATAGTGGTGTTCTCACTCTAACTCTAGTGGTGTTAGCAATAGTTTAACAAACCCCTATAGTGACTTGGCTGATGAACAGGAGCACTATAAAATTTAAATAAAATTTTGACAATTTAATGTTTTATGAAACGGTATAATTTTCATTTACTAATTCCCCTCCGTGTTTGAGTATACGGACATACGTTGTTAACATACCTACGCTTGTGGAACTCCGTTGAGCCACAGGTAGGCCAACTTGCAGATGACGTCTGCGCCCAGATGCGTTCCCATGAGGAGGGTATTAACCAGTGGCGACGTCTTCTTTCGGCACTGTAAAACCGCCAACCGATCCCCGTGAAGGCTTCGGTCCAGGTACGCATGAGGGGACCGCCTGGGCAGATGGGGCATCTCACAGCCGTCTCCCTGCTTGGGATTACTTCCAGATTTTGTAACAGGAGAACACCTTGCTTCTTGGCCACCTGGTCATCTGATGTGAAGTAGCAACCTGAAAATGTAAAAAAAAACTTGGGAAATGAAATAATTCAATATCATAGAAATACAGAGTTGTTATAAATAACGGACACATTTTCAAATACAATCTAAACATATAATACCCCCGTCGCATCAGACCTGCGTACCCAGCGAATTTCCCAAGGACATTTTGGGATATTTTATATTTCCCCATAAAATGTAGGGGGGTGAGAGTAAGTAGGTTTGCCATTGGTTTGGTAGGTACATATTAGTAAAACCCTACCTGGTGAATGTACATACTAAATTTTATCCGATTATGGTGTTCTTTTTATTTTCCCCATAAACCCCATAGCGTTGAGTACGTAGGTTTGCCGCCATGTGGGTTTTGTAAGCAAATATAAGTTAAACGTACTGAATGTGTTACTGAATGTACATACCAAATAATGTTATCAAGACATGTCAATAAATAAGAAAACATTATTACAAAAATATTAATTTTGTATTATTAATTTTGGCGTGGCGCCCCATTCGGCCCTGAATATCCTAAAATTTCTTATCAATTAAAAATAAATTGTTTTTTGTCTAATTTTATACTGCACTAATAAGATCTTAAGGTAAATATAAAATATTTATTCGCTAATGACTGTAAAAAATGGTTATTCTCTAAACTCACAACAAATTCTTGCTGAATGTAAATAATAAAAATTTTGAAAAATGCATACAAGTTTAAGCATAACTGATCAAAAAATATGAATAAGTTTTTTTCTGACCCAATATACAATTTTTTAGGGCAAACGCTCCTTTGGTTTCCGAATCCGTTGATTAGAAATACATT